>WEKY01041895.1:0-12150 GCA_013390045.1 Picathartes gymnocephalus
AAATGTTAATGGGCATCAAGTGTAAAGTCAAAACCAAATAACTTTGCTTTATATGCGAGTAAGAACTGTTAAGTCATGAACATTCATACAGGTATATTTGACAAAGTAAATCTTGAGAAAGTATTTATAACATTCAAAACTATGCACTGTGGTTTGCAGAGCAGACACTGGACTCCTTCCAGGAGGTGGAAGCCTTCCACACGGAGCCAGGATACTGGGAGTGATTATGGCAGATCCAGAGCCTTCCTCTTGTTAGAAAAGGGTGACTTATTAGTTCTGGGAATTTGTCACAAGCAGCCAGTGGAAGAAGAGGGAGCTGGAGATATTCTAGGTAAAATGTATCAAAAGTGGTTTTCTCACTGCAGTCTAAGGGGTTTCTGTTGGGTTTTGGTTTGTATTAATTCTAACAATGTCCTCCAAAAACACCAATATCCCAGTTTAGCCTGTACCTATATTGCTGCACGAGCAGAAGTTGAACAGTAACAGTAGAACTTTCAAGTGAAAAAAATGTTTAAAGTGCAAAGCTCATAATAAATTCTTAGCTTACCCTTGAAACTGCAGCGCCTGGGCAAGCACTTAAAAGCCACAGACACACAGGTGGCCAAACAAACCCTGGCTGCTGCAGGGATCCAAAGCCACTGCTGAAGGTTTGCGGTTTCATTGCCTTCTCTTGGCGATCTATTTAGCTAGAAGGGATATCAGCATTAGCTAACACTGTGCAATGAAGTGTCTGTAACAGACATTACTGATCGTGGGAAGAACAAGAAAAACATTATCTTTGCTCCCCACAAGTATTCCACAGGCAGTGGGTGGGGTTGACGCTTAAAGCCTTTCCCAGCCTGAACGCCAAGGTGCCAAAAGGCACGGGTGCTTTAAAGTCACTGCTTTGCGGTGAGGTTGTTTGCCTTAACAGTGGTGCAACTTTACAACACTGCTTGAGTGCTGTGAAAAGAAAAGAGTAAGTTAAATGAAGGCTTTTAGAGTTCCCAGTAGCTTCTGTCACTCAAAACACAGCCACTCTTAATCCCAGTTCCAATAAACAGTGGAAACCATTCCCCTGAAATTCATGTGCCAAAGCAGCCTAAAGCAAAGGATTCAGAAGACCTCCTTGCTCTCAGGTCCTGGAGGATGCCAGCAGCTTTAGTAGACAAGTCAGCTCATTAGAAAAGGCAGAAAACTAGTTCAAAGGCAAAAAAAATGATGAAAAAAAAAGAGAAATATGTGTCCAAATTTTAGTAAGCCCTGTAAAGAGGACTAGAATTCAGTGGGACAAAAATTCTGGAAGCAGACTAGCTGACAGGGATTTTTTTAAACTGAAATCTTTTCTCATTTCAGGGGTAAAGGCAGGATAAGACTTTGCATCCCAAATGTAGACCATTTTTTCAAGGAAGAGGATGTATTTCAAGAACACCCACTGTTAAAGCACACTGATCAAATCCCTGCTATATGGGTTAGTAATTGGAGTTAGTAATTAGAGGTCAGAGCTTTGGCTGTCTCTTCCTACTAGGGGTCCACATTTATCCACATTCAAATCTGTTCCTTGGTCCAAGTTTATATACCTATAGAGTTGTTTTTTTTAATAACACCTCTCAAATGGATAAGCTAACCCTTATTTAATATTGATAAAGGACTTAGCAATTCAAGAGTACCATTAAGTTGAGGGTCACTGAAGAAAAACATTATTTTAGAGCGTGAAAATAATTATACAGCGGCATTTTCTTTTTCCCTGGATGGCTGAAACTTGTCTCACACCACTGATAAAGTCCTGAATTAATGGGTGTTTAGTGTCCTGTGACAAATAATACATACTTTTGATTCCATTCCAAGGAATTAAGTAATCGTCAGTAGTGCATTGGGCCACTAAGCCTCACAGAAAGGATAAATAGTCTACATAATGAAAGAAACAAAGATAGGACAAGTAAAGACAAACTATTCAAGGTATCACAGCATGAAAATGTTTTGTGATTCCTGAAATGCCAATATAGCAAGCTTTCATGTAATATTCTGCGCTCTTCAAAAACACAGAGGGGTGTCATCTTACCATTTTGAAACTGTTGCTAACAAAAATGCTCAGTTGAGAGCTGTCTTTCATATCTTCACAGAACAGAAAGCATAAAAAGCTGTATAACTGGGTGAAGAAATCAACAACAAAAAACCCAAACAAACCCCCTCAAAACAAAGAGCCAAAACAAAGAAACCCAGCAACAACACCAAAAACCCATTTTAATCCATCCTGAAATGGATGGGAAGTGGAAAGGCAGGAATTTACATTCAGCCCCAGGACCATCACAGAAGTAACAGAAATATACTTCATCTTTTCTTAAGGGCAAGGAGGAAAGCCAGAGGAGCAGTGGACTTCATGCTCTGGTCTCAGGTAGGCTCATCTAGAGAACATTTATGTCAATGTTTTACAGGACCAGTTCCTGTCATAAATATTGTTGGGGCTGTTCTCCTCACTTGTTCACATCTCAGAGCACCCATAGCATGTGCTAAACAAATCTGTGCTCTGACTGCTGGTCTAGATGGCAAGGCTATCATCTTGCCTTAGGGAGAAAAACCACAAAAATGTTTAGGGTGGGGATGCCAGATCCATTGATCCTTTAAAAATAAAAACTAAATCACTAACACAGACATAACCCTCTATGCCATCCACCCCTTGGGTTGAACTGTTACTTCTCCAAACAGACACTCAAAACAATAAGCACCCAAACTATTACAGGCCAAGAAAAGGAACAAAGAAATTACTGATAAAGAGTAACTCAGTAAGGAAAAGTAAATTATTAGAGAAGTAGATTGAAGAGAATTAGGCTTTTCCCCCAAACTTTGACAATTACCAGAAGCCAAAAATTTAAAACACCTAGGCAGGATATATGACTCTGAATTTCTACTGAGTTATAAGAGTGATTTTCAAGTTTTCAATGGAACATGCAAGTACCACACAGCCATAGTAGTCTGATTAAAAATGCATTATAGAGCCCAAGGAGACTAAGCTCTATCTCTGGTAACTCAGTGGAATTTATTAGTCCTTGCAGACTGGCTGCTATTATGATGAAAAGCAATTATTCAGATTAAAAGTGTGACTGTTAATTTAAAAATGTCCCAATGTAAAACAAGTCTCCTGCTACCATAAAGCCATCAAGCCATCCAGAAAGCAGATCTTTACAGGGTACAGCATGAATTATTTATTTGTCTTCTAGAGTCATTCTTTATGAAAGAATTACAATCACAAAGCTGTAATGGTGGAAAGAAACAGAGAATCTTTGAAGTGTACAACTGTACAAGATAAAGGTATTTTAAAACAGAATAGGGCCAAACCTGAACCCTGTTCAAACTGTCCAACTACAGCTGAAAATTAATTATGATTTTGGAAGTACTTCTGTAAATTGCTACTCCAGCTGACACCCCAGCCACAGTTAACCACAAATCAAAGCCAAACCACAACATTTTACTGGGGATATTAGTTGTCACTGTCAGTTCTTCTCGGAAGACTTTTTGAAGAGAATCATAATTTTGGCAATAATTGCAGCAGAGTCATATTTTCAGTTCATCAAGGGGAAAATTTTAAAAGAAGTTAAATAAAGGATTTTATTTCTAATATATTGCTGAAGTCTTTACTAAATTTAGGTAAGCTTAAGACAAGTGAAACTTTTTGGTAACACTGTTTGCCAAGGGATGCCTGGTATTTTTCTGCTAATATAAAAACTACAATACGGATAAGTGGTTGTGGGTTTTTTCCTAGCTGCATGAAACCTCTTATCTCACCTCAAGACATCTGGCAAAATAGGGAAACAGATGCAGGATACTGACATCTTCATGCAAGTCATTCATGACCTAGAAAGAAGCAGGCTGAAAAGCATGATCCTTTCTTGTGCTGTGCCTCCTTGGGGATGTTAGTATTTGTCATCCCCACTTTGCCATATTTTGATATAGATACAATCAAAACACACATGTACCAGGGGCAAAATGACAAGCACATATAACACTGCACCAGCGATAAAGCAGAACATGAACATTTTTCTGCAGAGCCTTCAGTTGTGCTCTGGACCTCTCTGGTTCTCATTAATGAGGGTCAATACCCTGCATCCCTACTTTCAGACCATAAAAACCAATTTGCATCTGTTCCTTTGGAAGTAATCTGTACATGACAGTGTTCTAACTTTTGAAATGGTAGATAATAACCCATTTCTCACATTTGGAAGGTTTTTAAAATTAATTCTCCTTTCCTCTGAACCAAAGACAGTAAAGATGAACATAAACTAGCAGCTGAACTCCCACTCACGGCCATGTCCTTGATTCAAAACACATTAGTAACTAAGCAAAAACAAGCTAGACCTACAGAGAGAAGGTTCAATAATTTCATCTGTACCACTAGAAGTTGTAGTAAACAAACTGCATAGTCCACAAATGTAAAATAAAGACATAATTACTTACTAAAATTTCTTTTTTTTTTTTTTAATCTAGCTGGTTTGGGGACCCACAGACTTGACATGTATGATTTTAATTTAGGTTTTTTCTGTGAATGTATTATCAACGAACAGAGTATTTTAGTAGACATTTCACTAATTCAAAAACAATGTAACAAAACCAGCTCAGTTTGCTCAAGTACTGTCCCGTTTCTCTAGAAAACTGTATACATTTTTGCTGAATATAATTTCATTGTAGCATGTTCCAATTAAAACGTTCAGGGAAGGGAAAAATATTTTTGGTGAATGCAGTACATAACTGTGCCATGAGCAAAGCTGAAATTTGGCAATGGCAGGAACACACAGTACCTTTGGCATCATTGGTGTTTGTGCTGGTGAGCTGAAGCCACTTTCCTGCCATTCAGGAAATGTTTCACCTGAAGGCATGAAAGGCAACAAGCACAAAGATAAACCATCAAGAAAAGATTTAAACTATGATTTTCTATACTTACCTTTACTATTTCCCATGGTAAAAATGTGCAAGACCTTTTGCTATGGTTTGTAAGGTGAGAACTAAGATTATACTGGGACATCCACCCATTCCTTCATATCCTTATATACCTAGCAATCTACTTCGACACACTTTTAAGGAATGTCTCTGACAGTGCTGATGGGGATGAATGTTTTTCACTCAGTAACAGGGATAATGTGGCAGAAACAGTGAGGAGGACACACATCAGCTGGAGAATGTATTTCTGTAGCTACACAGTCACATACACACTCTGCAGCTGGCCCTGGCCTACAGCTTGGGCTGAGACAAGAGAAAGAAAACAAGGTGTAATCAAGATGAAAAGTGGGAAGATAAACACTACACTTTTTTCACTTGTTCAACAATAACATTATCTGTTCATTGGCTGTCTACATTTCTGAGCAAATATGACATTCCATAAGGTAGAAATATTGGAAAGTTAATTTTGGAGCAATTACACCCTTGCAGACTTCCTCAGCTTTCAATTTTATTTTTCATTCAACAAGTTATTAGTGTTAATGATACCCTTGGCTAATCCCATCCTCACAGGACCAGGTGGTACATGTTAACACTTCCAAATTAACAGCTATGTTTCAGATAGAGACACTGGTAGGCTTGTTCAGCCCTTTATAGGAGAAGAAGTTACTTGTCTCACTGAATCGGACAGGGTCAGGTCAGTACTCATGGGCTGGCAGCAGTCTTAACTTAAGAGGTTTATTGTAAGGGTCTGCAGTAGTCTTTAGGCCAACATGAAAATTGGAGAAAAATTTCCAGAAGAATGATGTGGTTCAAAATACTCCAGTTTTACACCAAGAAGCGTGGTATATTTTTCCCTAAGGCATGCATGCCTATATACTTCTGGTTCATTTGTCTACTGTGATCTTCACTGTAACTTCATCTTTCTTATTTAGGATTGCACTGAAGAAACAAAGAAAATGTCTTGCTAGAAATTAATGTTTTGCCTTCAGTTGAATTAAATGGGGCTAACAAATAGAGATTTGAGCAGGGACAAGCAACTTTATACCAAGAATTGTTTTTACACAAGCTTTAAAAGCACTTTCTTCCTTATGAATATTTCCTTTTTCTTGGTGAGTGATTGGAATGTAGTGCTTCTACTAACCAAGACATATGTGAGAGAGAATGATGTCTGTCAATTGGATTAATTAAGGTAAAAAAAAAGCCTGGATTAAAAAGGGGACAGTTTTCAATGTTTGAAAGTAGCTCTAGTGTTCCATTAGCAATGCTAACTTATGTGACATCACTGTGATTTTCATCTGTGATGGACAGATGTATATACACATAAAGGGTTTTTTTACTAGAATTGCTTAGTCCATATTTATGTCTGCACCAATATAACTGTTCTCATAAAACCATACACCAGGACTGATGTAGTAAATCTAATCCAAAACTTGTACAGCACGTATGTGTTATAAAAGCTGATGACTTTTAGGTCCTTGGTGGGATGGTAGGAGGCAACAGCTTCTTTTCATACAGAGCTGTAAATGGATTGGTACTGACTGTCATTCCACTGCCTGCATCAGACAGCTCAAAAGCAGATGGTCCTGGCAAATTCTATATGTGTGAGGTGTGCTGACTGAGGCAAGAATTGAGCCCTTGTGTGAGACAGAGGTCCAAGTTTCGGAAAATAAAAACCTTGTGTCTTCAGTCATCTGCAGTTCATTCCTTTTATGTAAATAATTGCCTAAAACCTGCTTGGAGAGTTTCCAAGTTTGATATAAATATTGTGTTGACTCAAAGTACCTAGGAAACAAACTTCCCTGCAACAGGGTTAGTGCCAATTAAGATTGGCAACTAATTCTAGGCTACTCTAGAATCAACACGGCAGCTCAGCACGTATAAGATGTATATACCCATGAACAAATTAGTCATTCTGTTATCTAGCCTAAGGGAAAGAGGGGATAAAACAGGAAAAGCAAACCCACAGACAATCCTGGGTATGTAAAGAAAGCATTAAGAAGAAATTAGTGAGAGTGAAGCAGGCAGTAGCAATATCTTCTGTCATAGCTGGGGTGCCAGCAGATTCTGATACCATGAATAAAATACTGCTTCCAGACCTGATCTGACTTGAGGACAATCACAAACAGCAGTCAAATACTCCACTAATCAAAAGATAATTGTCGATAAAATCCCAGCTTCCAATCCCACCACAGCCACTCTGTTTGAAGGTCCCTCTTGTCATTTTCATTTCCTATTTATCACTATAGCCTGTGCCTTCCACTAATCACCATTTCATGTACCTTTATCTCTGGCATTCTTTCTTGTCTCCTGCAGTTGCCCTAACTCAAAGTCTTGTTCTACCTCAGCAAGCAGGGTTTATAGTTATTGGAAGAAAAAATTTGGTGGAGCCCCAGGAAGAACAGAGAACAGGCAAACAATTAGGCACTATCTCTGTCTCCTGGAGCTTGCTGTACCATGGATTTGATGATAGAAGTAGATGAGATACTAAATGCAGTAAAGGGACACACACAAAAATGCAAATAAAACCCTCCATGCACTTCCAAAAAGATCAAGTAAAGAGTCCTCCTTTCCCTCCTTGGGCAGTTGCTTGAGGATTTTTATTGCATTCTTTAACACCAAGGGCTTTAAGGGGCACCATAAATAGCACCTAACTTACCTCTTCAGCTGGGAACCAGTTACAAAGCACTGAGGCCATTCAGCCCTCAGGAAAGGGTCTCCTATGGCATAAGGCAGGTTAGAGGGATCCCCAGGTGACACAAAATCCCTGGGCCTCCCCAGTTACCTGCCATTTCTCTGGCTGGAAAAGCAAGCATCAGCAGCTGTTCCAACACAGACACTTCCAGGTAAGGCAGATGGGCTCCCCTGCACGCACTTCTCCTACTGCTCTTCTCTTTTCCTTTGAGTCCCTCTCTTGGATTCCTGGGTCAAGCAAGTGAAAGGGGTCAGGATGGGCTAAGGAAAAAGAACAAGATACTCCAGCTACTGTTTTGGACATGGATGCTGAACTTTTAGATTAGTACTAGAAACAAGGAAATACTGCTTTTAAAACTGAAATAATGGAACAATTCAGATGACTGTGCTGCAGCTGAAGAGTGTACAGGAAGCTTCGCAAAACAATACAGAAAAATCAAACCACTATTTCTCACACAGCTACTCAGATCCAGGGCTTATTTCATGCAATTACTCAGCAATGCACTGACATTTTAACAGAGAGCAAGCAAGGAGGCCCCAAGACTTGAAACCACAAACTGGCCAGGTGCAAAATCTGTGTGCTCCAAGAGGATCTGTAACTGGCGTAACAAGTGCAAAAATTGTGCTTCACACACTATCCACATCAAATCGTTACTGTATATGGTGTATATTTACTAACATTCTACATGTGGATAAACTATACCTCCATATCCATATATTTTCAGGATTTTCTATGTCCAAGCTACAGGAGGAAGAAAACAGGAATTTTTACTTTTGTACCTAAGCACTGGGTTGCAGCTGATCCTTTAGATAGGTGAAAAATCCATGGTGTTACATACCCAAGCACAAGCATTTCCCAGACTCACTTTGATTTATGCTACGTTTCATTGCTGGCAGTGGAACTGTTGTACCTACACAGTGAGCACAAGTGGTTGTAACATCCATAACTCACAAATGCCACATGCAGATGCGCTTTCACAGTTTACAACTCTGCTGAAATGCCTCCTCATAATTTGAAGAGTACTTACACAGTTTCCACCACATAGCAAAGTTATTTCATAATAAGATAAGAATCTCTGCTGGAGCAGATGAAAAACATTCATTTGGAATATTCCAGCTACACTGCAGATGAACGGCCTATTCCATTATATATATCCTGATTACAGAAACTGGAGAATGCAGTGGTGGATTTAAGTTACTCATGTTCTCTAGTCTGATAGGCAGTTTTGGGTATTGATTTTATTTTCCTACTGGAGCCCCATCTAATCTAGAAGATGGCTAAGACGACAGCAATTCAGACCAAGACACATTTAAAAGCACAAGAATCCAGGATATTTGTAGTAGGGCACATTCATTTTTAAGAGATATGGAGAACAATAAAAAATTCTTTAAAAAAAATTAAAATCACATATATTGTTTAAAGGTATGAACACTGCAAGCAAGAACATAAATACATTCAATTATGAAACAAGTCCTAGCCAAAAGCAGAAAGTTACATTCCTCAGTCTTGTAAAGGTGCCGTGGGAAGAGTGCAGTCACAAGATGTTCAGACCACAAAGGGGACAGGCTGAGCGAGCAGTTATAAGGAGACTTTGGATAAATTACGTGATCACCCACTGCTTAAAGAATAGGACCAAAGCAGCTGAATCCTGTCTCTGTGTTTGCCTTTGACTTGTTTCATGGCTGCTATTTTGCAAGTCACTTAAGCCATTCAGTTTATTCAAAGTTTGATGTTCAAGTTCCAGTTGGTATTTTTACTTCATTAGCAGTACTCACTAATAAAACCAAGAGGATTTGTAGATGTTTTACCATCACCATAAGGGTGATGTAAAATCCACATAGTTGATGTCACTCATACTCCATCCCAAAATAATCAATAGGAAGATATTGTGCATATCTGGAAGATATTTCAAAGCCATCAGACTACCTTGTTGGGCACTTTTGTCTCAAGTATTTCTGAGAAGAATAGATGCAATTGACCTTAGCAGCTTTTTCTGTACTGTATCTGCTAAACAGACCATTTGTATCCATCTTCTCCTCACTTATCTATGACTCCCAGACAAGAAGAGTGGACTTCCAATGAAAAAAATTACTATCTTGATCTTAAGTGGACCATAACAAGTATGGCAGCAGCATTTTGCTAAGCTAAGAGAAGTATTAAATTCGGAAATGGAGGAGAACTGCCTAAAACTGTTTTCCAGAAGAAACTGCACAGGAGATCAGGATGACAACTGAACCTCAAAGTGTGGGTGCTTTTCAGTTAAGCTCCTCATAATGCATGCATTTGCAGCCTTTCCCTTTCCTGATATGCCCAACAGAGCATCTATTCAATTTACTCATTCCTCTGCATGGTTACTAGAAGCCACCAGGGCTACTGTCAAGGGGCAGTGACAGCCCAAAGCTCTCAGTGGTCAAACGCATGTGCTGGAGTGTATGGTGCCCCTCGCATCAAAAGGGGTTGCTGCATTCATGAATGCAGCTGCTGCAATAAATGCACTCTAACTCCACCTTCCCTTGCCCTGCAGCAATCTCTACTGTGTTGTCCAACTAAAGCAATCCAACCACCTACAATGAGAGCGATACTCAATTTAGGGGGAAAAAGTATCAAAATATACCAAAAACTCTTCATCCAAAACATTGCATCACCTTGACCACTCTTTAACCTCTGCTTTTGACCTCTATTGTTACAAGAACCCTGTTGTGTTATATTTTCTGCCTGTTCAGAAATCATAGCAATCTGCCTGTTCATTTCTTTCATAGCATCTTCCTAAACAGATGAACAGTGGAGCTGCCAAATGAAAGTACATGTATTTAACTTATCAAGTAAAATAGGGAAGTGATAAGAATAGAAATTGTCTTTAAGGAAGGAATTAGCATGCCTGCAAAACAAACCCAAACAATTCCACAACAACAAAAGAAGCAGCTTCAGCCTAGTTCCCCCTTCTAGACTTTCTACCACACCACGACTTTTTTAATACCATCTGCCAGAAAGGCAATTTCCTCAGATGTGTTATCTGTTCCTTGGGTTTTTGTCTTCATTTCCCAGCAAATCATGGAAAATCTTCTCCCACTATGCAATTGTTTGAGTATGGGATGAAATTTGATTGAATTCTTCTGTTATGATCTCTGGTGTGTAGAGTATAAAGAAAGACCCTGGAACGTGGAAGTTTGTTCCCTCTCATGCTGACGCCTACATGTTTAGATGTGCCCCAAGGGGGCTTCTAAACCAAGAGAGTAAACTGCATTTGTGCTGCAAGGACTTTGCCACTTAAAAACAAAAAACAAGTGTCACACTAAAGGAGTTCAGTTTGATTCAGCTGTTCTAAGCTTGACCTTGCAGTCCTGGAAAGTTAGAATCTTCACCGGCACTTAAATTTCTGCAAGCAGATAGCTCTGCTGCCCTAACTAGCTGCTCTGAAAAAATTGAATGCATCCATCTTTGGTGTTTGCAGCTGACAATTGAACAGCATTTTCTACTGTGTGTACACTGACCCTCATTCCCTGTTGCTTGTAACCATGCCTTTTCAGAATAGTGACCTTTCTCCTATCTTGGCAGAGACATATGGATTATTATAGCAAACCAAGACCCCAACTTTGATGTTTCAAAGGTCAGATTTTTTTTCCTGTTATCTAAGTAAGGAAGGCACTTTCTTTTGCCAGAAACCATACTGGGAAGACACATTAATTTTTACCCTTTTGTCTCTCGGGAAAGAGCACAAGGAGCTATGTTCAAGTTCTTAAGTTACCTCCTGGGAGCTCCTTTGAAAACTCTGATTGCTACGGTGTTTGTACCAAAGCGAGAAAGAGCTGCCCTGTTCCAGTCATCATAGGGAAGGCAGCAGGGAAGAGTTTATGAACTGTAATTACCAGCTTACCCACTCAGGCTCCTTCCTAAAACAGGAATCATTCATCATCCTCTTTTGCGCTACCGACTCCTTAAAAGGCCTACTCAGCTTTAACTCCTGGGTATCCCACCACAGACAGGCTCCCCAAGAGCCCACGCCAGGGCTACCTAGATGGATTTCAAAGAGAACATCGCGCCGCTTGCCTGCCTTATTTGGAAAACCCTAACTCTGCACGGCTTGGCACAACCACAGCGGCCGCGCAGGGCTTCGTAAACCTGGAGCTCTGACAGAGACTTAACGAGAAGGAATCTCAGATTTGCAATGAACTCCCAGCACGAGCAAGAAACAGAAATGGAAGTGAAAAGAGAGGGCGGGCTGACAAGAGCCGAGCGAAGTTTGTCGAGTTAAAAACAAGCCCGAAAGGGCCCAGCGAGGAGCCCCCCCCAGAGCGCTTTGCGCGTGTTTGGCCCAAAAATCTTCAGGAATGAGGAAAAGGAAGGTCGGGAAGCGAGCGAGGGAGCCGGAGCGACCCAGGCGGGCGAGTGTCCAGCGGTCCGCGGTGGCCAGTGGCGCAAGGACCGCCGCTGCACACGCTCCTCTGGCCGCGCTCACGCAGGCAGGGCGGGGGCGGAGCGCCGCCGGGACGCCTCCGCACCCCCGCGGCGGCCGGGAGGCCTATGGGGGCGCGGCACCGCCGCCGGAG
>WEKY01041895.1:13091-36075 GCA_013390045.1 Picathartes gymnocephalus
CCTTTTATTTCTTTTCCCCCCCCCAAAGTGTTACTTAAAAAGCTTGATGCAAGAATACATATGGCTTATGACAGATCAAAGGCAGGCACTATTTGAAAGGAAGAGATATAAATAGGAACGTGATAAAAATAGCGAGAAAGCTTTGTGCACGTTTCATAACGCAAGAACAAGAGTAAATGTAACTAAAGGGAAGGAAGCTAAAATAGTAGGGTATGCAAAGACAATTCGCTGTGGAACTCCCTATCACAGGAAGTTGTTGAGGTCAAGCACTTCTGCATTGGAGGGATTTCACATGTGTGGAGATACTGCAAGGTGGCACCTCACACACCACAGATCCCAGCCTCTCCAGAAAAGATGCAGCTACAGTTTGGCATCCTACTGTGGGACTCCTGCTGGAGGCATTCAGCAGTGGCTCTATTTGATGGGGGTTAGATGGACTATACATCCCAACCTGCTTTGGTACTTCCCACAGAATGATATTTCAAAATCCTTCCAGCTCCTTTTATGTTAAACATCGACTTAAAATGTATCCTCAGTCAAAATACACCTTCCTGTTCTGTCAGAAAAGTTATGGAGTTATTAATTAAAACCAAATCAAATTCCCCAACTGCTCTCGCAATAGAGCTGCTAACACTTGAGAGCCAGAGTTATATAGACACATGCTTTGTCCTTTAATTAGAGATTCTTTCTTCTTCAAGAATTTAACAAAGAGCATCCAGTCTCAAAAGAGGCACTATATTTGAGAGTATGTAGTTCCAAACCCGTTCATCCTGATTAAGTCTTATTAAGCGTGACATGACATAGACAGTTTAACGACACGTAGACCTAACAAGCACATTGATTTTGCAAAAAGATTAGCAGGCAGTGCAATTTAAACTATTAGCCACCTACCTGTTGATGACAAATGGTAGAATTTTTCCCCTTCCTCCTTGGCTTACAAACCTTATGGTACCCAGGTAGCAGCAAGACTCCAGGAGTTTGGCCTGCATGGATTCCAGATGGGGACTCTGTTCAGGCTCGTGTTTGTTCAAGTCGGGATGCATTCTGCTCACAGCAGGTCCTTTTTCTTTTTGGGAGAAAAAGGAAGAAAAAAGTAAAGGGAGACTGCATTCAGGAAGCCTTTGAAGCAGTCTCTGAGAAAGTTTTCTCTTCCTGACAGTTCCCCGAGTTCATTTTTGGCTTCTGCTATACTTTGTGCAAGTAGGGGCTAATCCTTTTGTCACACTCCTTTTCCACTTGGCTCATAGTTCTTTCCATTTCTTTTCTCCTAACTTTTCTTCTGGAAAGTAATTTCCCTGGTGTGCCAGGCCTTCCTCAGGCCCCTGTCTCTGCCCCCGCTCCAACCAGTCACCCCCTTGCAGCCTCCCCCTGGCTGGGCTGTTTCAGATCCCAGAAGTCACCTTCACTGCATTTCTGTGTGGATTCCTATCATCCGCAAGCTGTAACTTTATTCTGCTCTTTTTAACCTCATTACAGTTTCCTGAGGCACATGAACAGCAGCAGCAACTGAGAATGCCAGCTCTGTACAAAGCCAAGAGCATTCATCATTCAGGAAATAAGAAGCCATTTCATTCTATACAGATATTTTAATATTTTTAAAAGATCAAGTGTGTTAGTTTGTTGCCGTTAATTTTTCAGCCTGTGATGATAGCACTGACTATGTGGCTGATGGAGACACTTCTAGGTTTCCAGTATTTACCTGAACTATGTCTTAGTACATGGTAACCTGAAAAGAGGGAAAGGAGCATGGCCATCTCATGCATGGGAATGCATCTGCCCTGCTGGATATACCCTGAAGGAAGTAGGGAACCCTTCAGTTTCCCAGGCTGACACTGCCAGTTAATACAGCATCTTTCACTCAAGGGTTTAGAAGGTGCTAAAGATACTGTTGCTCAAAAGAAGTTCTGTCAATATGTTAGATGCTCTGTTCTTTCCAGAAACTGGAAACTAGACTGCTTTTTGGCAGGAGTCACCCAAGGGTTTCCGACAATGTCATGCTCTTAATTCTTGAGATTCTAACATCCGTTTATTTGCAGATGCCGTTGGGTATAGATGACATATTAAAATTATTTTGGAGAGCATTAGTACTGTATGCTGTTTTTGCAGCAAGTGGGTTTATGATATCTTTGGAACAAGTTTTCCACAGTTAAGCTGTTGACTGTTTCTACACAGTGCTTGCTTTGGTTGGCATTTTTTTTCCCCTCACGGTTTTGTCCTGGGTTGGCTTAGCCTGGAGCCGAGCTGTGACAATGATTGACACATAGCTGTACACAATATTTGGAAAGTGACCTAATGAGGGTCCAAAATAGCAACAGATTGAGAAATGATAGGATCACAGAGTGTAAAACAGTTATGTGTCCTGTATATTGCCTTGCAATTGAAAATTTCTGGAGGAGAAGTCTTGGAATAAGAGGCAGCATTTGTGAAAAGTTGCTATTATACAGGGTTTGCAAGTCTGCATGGCAGTGCCTGTGTATGTGACTTGCATACTGACCAAAGGAACAGGACAGAAAAAAAGAAGTGCCAGCACCCACAGAGAAGTCTTGTACTTCAAGATTTTTGTCCTCCAGACTTTTTCCACTACAATGGATGCCTTCTAAATAAACATGATGAACACAGCTGTTTGGTGCATAAAAGCCCATTGTACCAAGAAAAAAAAAGCAATAATAAAGGTTTAAACAGTAAAGCAACAATGAGTGTTTTGTTCCGTATGCAAGACTCATTTTGCAAAACAGACCTGCTTTAAACCAAACTTTATGGCAGCATTTGTTGTCCTAGATATGAAATAAAAGCATGTTAGACCATTAAGATGCCATAAATTGGCCATTGAACTGAGCTCCACCCTCATTATAGCACCATCCATCAGAGCCAAGTATTTGAGGCTTTGTTGTGGGGCTGGGTACACGGAATTTAACGCCTTTGAGACACAGCCAGGTATCTGTGGCTTTGTCATTGAGGGGTATAATTGAAAAACCTAGAGTAAGGGGGCAAGAGACTCATAAGGTATTTTTCTACACTAAAGGAGGCATCCTACCATGTCAATGCTGTCTTTGGTCAAGAAGAGACAGCAAGCAGTAACTAGAAATTACTGTATTATAATAGTTAAACTTTTTCCTCTATTCTCTGTGTCTGTCAAAAGCAAAATTCCTTCTAGAAACCTCTATGGCAGCCACTTTCTGGATCTAAAAAGAAATCTTGAAAGATTTTATTTAATCACAAGTAACTGCATATACTAGATGAGAAAATAATTTTCATGTTTCTGACTTGGAGACTTCCAGATTCAGTCCATGTAGGCAGGAAGGGAACTAACTGGGAATGAGAACACCCCAGCTAATTCAGTTTGCTACAGTAAAGTATGGATCACTTGCTTGGAACGAAAAATGTGTGGAGTTAAAAAAAGTTTACAGTGTGCTGTGGAAAATAACATTCAAGTCCCTGTGAAACAGAAGCAGGTCTAAAGCACTGGGATGGATTAAGTAGCTTCTCAAAGAAGAGAGTGGCATTCATAAGCTAACAACAAAAACTGATGAAACACTGCAAGAACAAAAACGTAGGGAAGGAAACAGGCAGTTCTACAGAAAATGTATTTTATGTAAAACAAACTTGTTGTCCATCTGTCTTTCATAGAGTTAGAGGGGTACACACTAGGCTGATACTTGATGAAGAAAGATCTGTTATTTGGCCTAGATGAAGTAATTTGGAGGATAATTACAAGATTTAAAAAAAAAAAATCTCCATTCTCTTAGTATTGGAATACAAGGATTGCTATGCCAGATCAGGCCATTGGCCCCCTAAATTAAGTGCAGTATCTCTAAGATCTCTGAGAACAGCCATGATTAAAAGATTTAAAAGAGAAAACAAAATGCTTTTTAAGACGCTGCTCACAACCAGTATGGTTTGAGGGAAAACTCAGAGATGCAGATTTGCAGAAATTGCTAGATCTTCCAAAACTCATCAAATTTATTTAATTTCGTGTAACATTTTTAGTTACTCTAACACACGGCATGTTTTTGATCCACAGGGTGCTTAATGTGCTAGGCACTCGAGTGAGGACTTCTTGCTTTCTCAGCTATAGACTGAACAACCACACTATTACCTCCTCTTACTCAGCATAGTTATTGACAGAGTAGCACAGTCTACAGTACCTGAAAGTGTCCTTTAATAATGATTATTATTCAATTTATTTCCTAATTTTAATTTTTTCTGACTATACTTTGTCTAAGTACCAACACTGGAGGGCCCTTAACCTTCTCCAAATTTTATTGATAAGGCACTAACATAATCCCTGCATTGCAGGAACTTGTACTCTCTGCCTCAGGATGATTGTACACTACCGATATTTTGTGGCTACTTAAAGTGCTGGACAAGCAATTTCGAAATGCTTTTCAGGAAGTTAAATGTCAATTCTCACATCAGTCCTCATAAGAGATTCCAGGGAGCTGAATCTCTTAGTCAATCAGAGGATAATATGCATTTGGAGATCTTGGCAACACCAGCCTCTGTCCTCCCACACAGCCAGATCCAGAGCCCTTTTGATGATGCTGCCTCAGAACACAAAGTGCAGCTTTCACATCTCACTGTACACTGGTCTCAAAATCTTAGATACTATTACAGGTATTTGAGCTAACAACTATTCTGTTCCTAATTCCAACTGGACACGTGCTTTAAAATGCAAAAATTCAGGAGTTTATGTCTATAAGCATTTTCTTTTGCTCCTTGTTCTTATCTCTGCAGCCGTGGCCTCCTGCTTTGCTACTTCTGTAGTCTTTGGAAAACAACCCACACTTGCCAGGGAAGTAAAAACTGTATGTGTGAAGGTACTATAGGAAGTGGAGCCAGAAAATAAGATCTATATCTTTTATAAAAAGCGTGAAACTCAAATTATCATCCAAATTACACTCCTCTATTTGTATCACCTAGGTGTGGCTTTAGGCTTCTCTGTTGTCCAGGATAAAGTGTTTTGTTTGTGTGTGTTTTTGGAAGTGGACAGTACTGCATATAGCAGATACTCTTCTTACTCTTTACACTTAGGCTGAATTACCTAATAGCAATTTGATTGCAAGAAGAAACGTGCAAGAGCCAAATTTGGTTCATTAAAGAAAGTGTTCTAAATACAACTATGTTGCTTTTACTCTGGCTTCCTTACCTGACTAAGAACAGCAGAAAATTCCAAGAAGTAAGAAGAAAATGTGTTGAATTGACTCCAACAGCCAGAGCCTCTCGTGTTGTGTCCTTACCCACAAACTGTCCCTGTCCCCAGCAAATGCTGCTGTAGTTCTGCAGCACACCTGCCCTACCTCCAGCTTTAACTAATTCAAACTAAAGCCCAGGTGTAAGTCATGTTTTTTTACAGTGAAAGTATTATCCACCATAGTAATCTGCAGCTACTTGCTTTCACATCACAATCAGACCCATGCTTGGAAAGCTGGCAAAAACTAAAATATTAATTGCTGAAAGTAAATCAAGTCTTCAAGAAGAGGAATATGTGCTCTCTGCTTTGGTATTGATTTATTTTTGATAGCTTGAAAAGAAAAATAAAATCTAGCAATAGAAGATAGACCAATTATATTTATTATTCCTGATTAGCTGAAAATCATTGCCAGCTCTTTTAAATCGCTTGGGATTTTGCATCTATGCAAACTCCTCATTGACAGAAGCACTGGCATGCTTTTTCTGCCACACAAATATATTCACATATTGAAAAAAACCTGTTAGGCAGTATATAGAAAAACACACCAATCTATAATTGGAGGCAAAAATATGTAGAATTTTTGTT
Source organism: Picathartes gymnocephalus (assembly GCA_013390045.1). NCBI lineage: Eukaryota > Metazoa > Chordata > Aves > Passeriformes > Picathartidae > Picathartes > Picathartes gymnocephalus. The sequence goes on from WEKY01041895.1 coordinate 18,868, forward strand.
ACAATTATATTTTATACACAGAGCTTTCATTTACAGTTATTTTATGCGTTTACAGTGTCTTCCATGCCAAAGCACCCAAACAAAGGGGTGATGTAACTGTGTATTGGGTAATGATTTTTCATCCACTCCTCTTTTGCTCTGCAGACACAGACTCAGTTATTCAGAACAGAAAAGGAAGATCCTTCTCCAGTGAACTGCGCAAATGATCAGACAACCAAGTCTGATTTGAACCAATATATTAATTTATGAAGTGTATGGAATGAATTAGATAACCAAGATGTGTGCTAAACTGCTTTTATCCCAAAGCAAGTCCCCCTCTTCCCCCCCACCCAGGCCTTTTTGGTTTTGTTGTTTTGTTTAGGGGATTTTGTGGACTTGTACAGGATAGATAAACAACTTGTAGCAATGGTCCTGTTACTTTGGTAATTGACAACTAGAAGAAAAGATTGCATCTTACTGACAGATGCTAGGTGAGGACTAACGCTGAGGAAAGTTTTCTAGATCAGAGTTTAAGTGCACCATAAAAGGACTCTGAAACACAATTTAAATGACATTTAAATCTAAGACCAGAGAATCTTTTCCATGCTGCTTTAAGGAGCATGAAAAATAACGACACAGTGCAGTTGCCAAAAGGTGCAGGCACAGCTAATACAAAGCCAAATCATACAATTCTGATAATGTGTATTTGCATAGAAACAAAAGCAACTGTGTGCTGTTACCCAAATTAGATGCATACATATAAATGCTACCGAAAAAGTGGTACTGGATATCACCTTCCATTTTCCAGACAGATTAATGAAATGTCACAATTAATACCTGTACCTCTCCCCTGTTTCTTTTCCCCAGAAAAACTGCCAACAGCTTGTTGCCCATTTTGCTACCTTCTGAATTGCTCTTCCTCTTTAAGAAAGTCACAGTGAAATGTTTAAATAAATGAGGAGAACGTAAGTCTTTTCCTTATAGTTTACTTAGGTTCTGTGTGGGTTCCAGAGTAATTATAATAGATCAAAGCAACTAATTAAATTTTACAAAGGTATTAAAATCTTACAGTACTGCTGACACATTCAGACAGACAGTATTTCATAAGTGTAAAAGCTTCGATCACTTCATTTTTCCTGCAGGTCAGTTCTTATTTTCAGAACCACAGCAAACTATTTGTGATCTGCTAAAAGTAGAATCTGAAATTATAGACAGATTCACTTGAGGAAAGCAGAATAAATGGAGGGTTACAAGTCCTGGGCTTTCTCCATGTCCACTGTCTAGCCAGGCCAGCACAGCTGTGGGAAGTTTTGCTGGGTTTTAAGTTTTAATGTATCACAAGCCTAGCCTCTGTCATATGTTCTGGTGTAAGCAAATAGTTACAAGTCCAATATTTTGAGTAAGAGGAGTTTTAAGGACCCTTTTTCTTAGGTCTCTCAAATGCTACTGATGGGAGAACTGCTGCCTGGCCTTCCAAACCTGTCTCTTAAGAAATACATTTTATGTTTCAACAATTTTAGTTTGAAGATTAGCAAATGCCCTCATGATCCAGGACTTGAGCTCATATATAAAGCAGAAATAAATTCCTGCTATATTAACTGGCCACCCACACCTACACCCCACATGTGGCAGGATTTGGTGTCTTTTCAATGAACACAAGTGCCATACCCTACATAGGATTGTGGGTACCTGGAAATCTGTATTTACAGCTCATCCAGCTATCTGCCAACCAAGCAAACACTCTAAGGGGATCCGCTTGCTTGCAGATTTCTCTTGCTTCTAGGAGTTCCAGGTATCCCAGTGATTTTTTCAGGGGAGTTGCAGCCTATATTTCTTCACACTAAGAGAGCCTGCTAGGCAATTATATTGTAAGTAGTCATTAGGGCTGTGGATTCTTGTGGTTGAAAGGAAAGCAAAGGATTTATTGTACAGTCATTCCACCCTGAAAATAGAGGACTAGCAGGAGTTTTTAAGAGGGCTTTAGCATCCTTGAAATAAAGAGGTGCTCTTATATAACCATCTTTCTCCAACATACATTACAGCTGAAATTAGTAGAATAATAGATTCATTCCTCTAACAGTCACAGCATGGGGAGAAAAAAAAAGCCTTAAATCTACTTGGAAACCAGATTTCTCAGTTGTTGTTTTTAATTTATCCGAAGCAGATCGTGATGTTTTAGGTTTGCTTGCTCAGGTCACACTTCAAGCTGTGCTGGATCATAGATGATTAAGAGGGTAGCTTTAAATGTAGATAAAACTATCTAAAAGCTGGAGTCACAAGATGAAATTCCAGCCTGTCATTTAATACATAGAAATAATTTATTTTCCTCACTATATTCAATTTAATAAAAGTTTTTGTCTTCCTGTGAGTGCAGGAACTGAGGCCCTCAGTGCATTGCGAGGGGCCCGTTCTGGGCAGATGATGTATTGTTTCTACCTCTGACAGCGACCTTAGCTTTGCCTCTTTTAAACTTTGGCAGCCATCGCAGAGGTTTCTGTGCCAAGAAGGCATTACTGAATGTAAATGATATAAACAAAACTGTCTCAGACTTAGAGTTCTGTTTAACCCAAAATGGACATTTCTTAGCAAAACCTTTCATCATGCAAGAGCTGCACAGGAGGTAAATGCTTTCCTAAGTGTGTCTTGAACAGGCACATATCTATTTCCGGGTGTTATTTTTCTTGCGTTTGGAGTGTCAAAAGACCTACCAAATGAGAGGAAACTCGACTCTTGTTTTTCAGACTGCAGGTCAGATTGAGACAAGATTTCCTGCAGGAAGCAGAGATGTTAACAGAAAGTGCAGGGATCAAAACATGTCCATCCGTTTCTCCCCTCACTTCATGCTGTACAGCCTTCATAACCTCCTCCTCAGCGGAGAGCTCTGTCTCAGCCAGAGGGACTTGTTTTGGGGCAGCGTGAGGCGGCAGTGGGACGGAGGGGCCTGGCCGGCATCCTCCCCACAGCCGCTCCCCAAAGGGCAGGGAGGTTGGCAGCCCATGGGCAGGCAGGGGACAGCCCGGGAATCCAGGGCTCCCAGGGGGATGTGTTAAAGCAATTTGCAACGTGAACGGTCTCTGTTGTACCTAAAATAGTGCTCATGTGTTAGAGCTTCTCTTTAACATAAGTCGGCAGTCCCTGGGCATTCAGCAGATGCAGAACGTGGTGCAAGATTTAGAAAGTTCCTTCAAGACTGCACACCTCTGAGCAGAGCAAATCTCTGTCCTCTCCCACATCTGCCTTTAAAGGCTTTTTGTGAGGTCCCTGTACACTGTGTAAAAATGTGTGTCCTGGCTGATACCTGCAGCAAACCCTTCCCTGAGGCTGAAATAAGGGGGATCACACTACTAGCAGAAAGCCAAAAGGACTACCTGAGCTCCAGCAAGCCTGGAGATGGTGACTGAGCAATTCCTGAACTGTCAGCATAACTTTACCACTGTATAGTACATAGGGAACAGGATTTTTTTAAGATCTGAGAAACTCGTTGGAAGCTTTGGATCCAAGTGTTGATGACCCACAGACCTAAAGCTGGACGAGGTGGTGGCCTGTGTTGCTCTCCAGCCTTGCTGTGACTGAAGGTACACACCAGTCATGCTCAGAGGAGTGTGTTGCACCCACTTGCTGTTCTGCAGAGTCTCAGCAATTAAAACCTGAGAAACCACAGCCAGCTGAGCTGTCAGATTTGGAATAAATAGAGAGTTCTATCTTCTGGGTTAAAGATTCGTGGCCATTGAATTACTGGCTTCACAACCACTGGCAGGTCACACTGAATTTGTAGTTGTCTCCTTAAGATACTGTTTCTGCAGAAGGAAAGGCCTAGTGCCATCTATCTGAAAATACTCACAAGTAGACATTAGTGTTAGCAGTTTAATATAAACATGTATTTGTCTAAAACCCCCCACAGAAGAAGGATGAATTAAGGTATACTTGGCTAGTCTAACTAGCCAGGAATGCATTAAGGTTTACTTGTCTGATCTACATTTATCTGTGGTTTTATATGAGAACTTGAATAATTCAGATTTTACTAAAGTCAGGCCAAAGACCAGATTTTTTTGACAGCTGACTTAAAGGTGACTTCAGAAGGAGACAGAAACCTGAGTCTTTTTTCTTCCCCCAGGCAAACACTTTCTTCACTGATGAGCTTGGCTTTCAGTTTTCCAATGATAAAATGTTACTGAACAAACTCTTAAGCTGTTTTTTTGTAAAAGTACCCAATTTATCAGAGGAGCTAAAGCAGACACAACCCATACAGGAGCAGTTTTTGAGGTTTTCCAGTTCAGCCCTGGTAATTAAACTTCTCTATTTCTTCTGGCTCAAATTAATGCAACTAAATTTATTACAGTAGTTTCATTTAATCCCTCTGTTTTCAGAAGGCTTTGGGGTTGGCCATAAACATTGATGATGATCTTGAAGGTCTTTTCCAATCTAAACAATTCCACGGTTCTATTCTGTGATTCTGGACTGGATGTTTTCTTTGGGGACAAAACCAGGGAACTGTTTTGACCACTTACAAAGAGAAGTCACAGATTTTAAGTGCTCTTCTCCAAACATGGTTGTCTTCTGGTTCAATTATTGTGCTTTCACGCACATTGCATGTACCCATGGATAAAGCCAAAGAAAAAGCAAGCCTAAGGACACTAGCAAAACAAGCCTAAGGATGCTAGCAAATAACACAGCTATAGGCCCTCAGGTTAGATTTTGTATGTTACACATACAAGCCACTGAATGACTGTTTGGGTAGCTCAGATTTCCCTCTCCTCCATCATCAAAATAGCAACTGAGTGAGGGCAATGACTTGTCTATCCTACTGCGTTATCCATGACACAGCATGGGAACCACTGAGTTCTTATCTTTGTGAAAATCCAAGCTGATAACTTTAGCACGTTTTGATATTTTGGCGCAGGGCTACTAATTAGCATGGCTAGTCTGGTTACCATCGTACAGGCTGGAAAATATTTACAATTTACAGTGTATGAAAACCTTACTTTTTCCATGCTGATGACAGGGCAACCCAACTCCCTTTTCCTACAAACTTCAAACAGCCATGGCATCTGTTGACTTAAACTTAACTCTGTCCGTTAAGACTGTTTTATTTTTGTTTGCTTTATTAGGTCAGCAGCACACTAAAGCAAAAATAAGTCATCAAAAATTCTTTGCTTATTGCTTTTCAGTTACAGACTGTTTCACTTTGTGCCAGCATTGATGACTGGACTAGGTTGTAGGAATATTGTAGTGCTACAGGACCTCACTTCATTGTGTGCAATTACTACAAATGTGGAGCGAACCATAAGCACAAATCATACTGACTTCTAGAGCATCAAACAGATGCACTGGCCAGATATAGCCCTCATCAACCAGCAAAATTAATTTTTCCTTTAGGTAACTGGTGGATATGATCATCTTTATCACTGCCTTAAGGGTCCAGCAGCCACAAACTTAACTCAGGGCAGAAACTGTTTTTTCCAGATATGTCTACTTTTCCAGTCCATGCCTAATAAGAAGATACCATTCCCACATAAACAGGTTGCTATTGCTTATTAATAACAGCTGGTCTGGTAGATGCTCAGGCATAAATGTCATAATTGAGAGGCTCTTGTGCTCTCTGTGCTTTCTGGTCTGTGTTAAAATAATATCTTTATAGGTAAAGCAGTAGCTATACATACCAAAGGGAAATTTGGAAAGTAAGACTTGCCTCTTATTTGCTTCAATATTTCATTGCATATTCATAACAGTTACCTTTTTTTCTGCCAACATTACACCATTGCTAAAAAAGAAACCAAAGAGGTAAAGCCAGTGTTTCGGCTCTTGACACATCAATCCCAAAAGATGTTTCTGAAAGGCAAGGACCCAGCCAAGGGAATCAACAGCATTAGCCAATCATTCACATAACTAGGAATATCTTAGCAGTGAATTAGATACTGGAACTCTTGAGTCACTCGCGTATGTTACTCAACTGGAAATCAGGGTGAGGAAGCTATGGAAGACAATAGCTGCCTCTTTCACAAAGCACCACACTGCAGCCTTACAGATTACATGCCCTTTAACTGGAAACACTGAGCAAACAAATAACAAAGGGAACTTTGCTTCCCAACACCACCAATAGATACAGTTTAAATATCTACCCAGCCGAGAGGTTGCCTTTGGAAAATACAACACAAGATTTTCAATTTGGTTCACATTCAATTAAATCAACAAGTTTCACAGGAAAGAAGAAACAAGCAAACAAACAGACAAACTTACATTATCAGCTCGAACCTCCCACCAAGGCAGTTTCTAAGTTTTACCACCAGGTTCCCCATCCCCCCAGTATAGCAAGATAAGGAAATCCTGAATTCATTGCAGCTGGGCTGATGCGCCTTGTAATTAGGACATGCAGTGTGGTCTTTCAGGCCCCTTGAGAGCACTAACCCTTTCACTGCCAAATCCTTTTTCTCCCGCTAAAGCTCAAAATGAGACTCTATTTGAGAGGTACTACTGTCAACCATTTAAAGAATTAGGTTGGCTTTGCTAGTGGTGCATTGTGAGCACAGAGCAGTTACTGCTTTTGGTGGAATTCATGAGAGGAGCAGTCTCCCTGCCACCTCCCAGATGAGTACTAATACACTTGAGACCAGAATGAGTCAGAATGCATTTCTTTCTTCCTCTCTATTTTCTGTCTGAGACCATCAACATTCTCTCTGGTACTCTGATCACCCTCCACCCCAGACATCCCCTTTTGGTGTGAAGCTAATTCAAAGTTTTTATTCAAAAGCCTTCTTAAAAATCCCCTTTGCAACAGTGCAAACACTTAATAAAGGCGGAATTGCTGTTCTGCTCAATTGAGTGCCCCAGAGAGAAAAAAAAATACTAACCAAAACTGTTTTATGTATCTCAGCAATATTCATTCACCCCTTGTCTTTTACAATGACAAAATGGAGTCAATCACCATTTCATCATATTCATTACAAGCCCTAAGCTTTCACTATTTGATTCCAGGGGCCAGAATGAACTTTCCCATTACCACCCCTATTACATAACTCGGCTTTTGGGAATGGCTTATTTCCTCATCTCTCTCTGAAGAACTAGAGATTTCCAGAGCTAGAAACAGGATGTAGCACCATTTGTGCTGGTGCTCTTTATAGCAACTTTCAAGTGCCAGATTGATGTGTTTTTCACATTGACTTGGAGTAAAACAGATTTAAGACCGTTTTCTAGGTCAGATTGGCAGGAACTGCTGAATCGGTTTGCCTGACTATACCCAGAGGGATGGGCTGCATCTTGGGATTGTCTAGGCATTTTCCAAAGGAATGCACTGTTCTTTAAAGTACTAGTGACATCAGCAATGCCCATCTTCTCTTTTACTGTCATCTTCTGGGATGTTATATTTGTTTCTTCCTTTTTTAACCCTGGGCCTCAAGATGATTATAGGGAAGTGTTTCACAGTGCTGTGCGTGGACTGAATGTTTGCCATGTCCAGCTGTGGCATGGATTGCACAAGTGCCTTGCCAGCTGAACCAGGTGGCCACTTTTAGAGCCTTGTGCCACACTTTGGCCACAGAACCATTGGTGGGTGCTAAGGGTATGATTTAGTGTCAGTGCAGCCCATAGTCTGGTGGGATCCTAGCCTCTGACACTGCTGGTAGCTGCAACAATTCAAACAAAAGTTTGTGAAGGTTTGCTGCCAGAGTGAGCCACCTTGCTTTTCAGTATTGACCTGAAACGTGCCAGGAAGGGTTGGTGAAGGAGTGGGTTACATAATACCCAGCTGTGGTTCCAAATTGCTCCCTTTTAATGAGGGAAATAGCTCAGTGTAAGGGACGTATAGGAAAGAAAACGGGCATCACTGCATGCCATATGTCCAATTCAAAGTCCGCTGTAGGCAGCAGATAGATGTGTTTTGGTTTGTTACTGAGTTAGCAACCTTCTGATGGGAGGAGTTATTCTGCATCCCCAGAAGATATTCCAGATTTTGGCAATAGGTAAAGAATTTGTGACTTCACACATTCTGTGTCCATACTTTCACCCTTCTATAAAATCAGATAATAAGGAATTTGCGAAGTTACTAATGGGTGTAACGCAGGTGAAGTACTTTAAGAATCTCTTGGCAAGAGGATCTCTTAAAAAGAAAGATTTTCTGTTTTTCCAAGTGTATGTAAGAGAAAGTGACTCCCAGGGAGACAAGAACTTCTTGAAGACCCTTAATTAATACTATTTTGGCATCTGCAGCACTTCCTTTTCAAAATTTGATGCCAAGAATGTCTCATTCCAACAGCATCTAATAAATCCTAGAAAATAAATTCCAGTGACCATTGGAGGTATCTTTGGTTGCTTGATGGCTAAAGCAGCTAAAATCTTTTTATTAGTTTTTGAAATACCTTTTCCTTTTAAAATCTATGGCTTTAACCCCTGAAACAAAGTGGCTGATTCTCCTCTCAGCCACATCATCTTGCACAGCCCAGAACTGTGCTACACAGGTTGTTTTAGTCCCAGGACATACGTGAAGTCCCAGGTGAGATCAGATTCCACTTTGGGGCCCCTTGAATTGATCCTGCTGCTGTGCACCAGCTTCAGCTTTGCAAGAGGGGTCAGTGAAGCTCAGCATGTTGTGTTTGACTATAGTGCAAGTGGGTGAAGCAGATTATTAGGCTGAATTTTTCTGTACAGGGTACATCATCTGTGGTGGGAAAAAATTAGATAGGTGGGATAGTTGGGTCTCACCCAGGTACTTGTGCCTAGAGCTTTAATAAAATTTTTTTGGTATGTGGCTGTCACCCAGAAAACACTCACTGTGAAGGCACCCTGAATGTTTGAGATCTCTGAATTTAATTTAATTTCAATTTCAGATTTATTTCACAAACTCTAATTCAATTTCAGTGCGTGTCTTCAAAATAGATAGAACATGTATAAACATATGAAAACACATATAAAGACCCCATGGAAATATTTGAATTCAATAGAATCAAAGCACAGTGGCACAGATTGGACCTGTTCTTACCTCACTTTCCCATAAGCCAGCAGTAATTCTCTGATGCCAGGAGAATTACATGAGCATAGCATTGCAGACCTAAGGTGGAAACACCATGTGAAATGTGTCACATCCTGTGAGGATAGAAAGGACAGTCAATGGTTGGTCCTATTTCGACAGTGATTTATTATGATGTTAATTTTTTAAAGAGTTTTTCTTTTCTTTTTGAACTCCACTATGCAGTTTCTTTTGAACTTAAGCGGTTAAAGTGAATTAATCCTTGTTATCTCCATTAGGAAGGATACCTATTTAGGTCCTGATGGGTTTCCTGCTGTTCTAAAACTACTGAGTAGCAAATTAAGAGCTACTGATTTTGATTTGCAGATTGAGAGAGTGAAGATCCTATTGAGGTGAAGTACAAAACCTAGGTATTTATTGTTTATCAGGAAATGTTTAAATCACAGCAGGTTCCCCCTCAGAAAATCCGAACCAGATGTAGATCTCAATGCTTCTTGTTATTATTTGAACATGGAACTCTGTGTTGACTGTCTGATTACCCAAATTGGAAACTGGAAGTTACTTTGCATTTTTCTTGGCATTCTTTTCCTTTCCCTGACTTCAGTATTTTTTGAGTAAGTAGTTTTGGACACAAAAGGGTTCTGTTTTGTGAGTTGTTCTTTCAGCTTTTTGCCTGCATAATCTAACTGTACTATGAATGCATTATGGTCAAACACAAGAAAGCAATCATTGCTTAGTGGAAAGGTTGGACTCAGAGAACCATGGCAAGCTCAATAGTTTCCTCAGCAGTGGGGTGACCAGCTCCATTGCACCACCTTTGTGAAACCTCTTTATTAATAGCCGGTGTATTGCTCCCCTCAAATACGCAGCTGTGTTCCTAAGAAAAAAAGAATCACATTTTCTTTGTGCTATTTTTATCCATCCCCTATTCAGATCTCCCTCAGAACAATCCTTAATACAGTACTGTGTTGCATGTGACTTAGTTGTTTTCTTTTGCAGGCTCTGAGCAGCAGTCTCTACAAGAGTGCATCACCTTATGGCTCGCTTAATAACATTGTGGATGGGTTAAGCTCCCTCACCGAGCATTTCTCTGACCTGTCCCTTTCTTCAGAAGCCAGAAAACCCAGCAAGAGGCCACCTCCTAACTACCTGTGCCACCTCTGCTTTAACAAGGGACACTACATCAAAGACTGCCCCCAGGTAAGGAATATATAATACTCTGGAAAAATCTTCATTAAGATTTTCTCTATTCCTTCAGTTAGCCACACACAATTTGACTGAAATACTTTAGAGTGAGTAACACTGAAGAAGTATCTTGACAAAGTGCCAAGCTAGCCATGTGTTCTTTTAATCTATTCTTTATCACAATGCCGATGGACAAAGTACACTATTTCATTTGCATTGTAAGAAGACATTAATCTAGGCACACGACTAAATAGCTTCTGGTAACTTTAAAAATGGCTCTGTAATCTTCTATCAAGCAGCACTCTGTAGTCAGTTTGGCAATGGCACTTCATATAACAAATTATATATGCTAAAGGAGAAGAAGTTGTTACACTCGAAGAGAACTTTGAATCAGTGTTGCAGTAACACAGGCTCCAGGTATTTTGGGTGCAAAGTCTTTTTTGTCTTACAGAAGAGGTTTGCTGTACTTTGCAAAACATGGTGGCCTTTCACTCCTAGAACTCTTCTGTAGTGGCAAAGCTGGCAATATTTATTTCCTTCGAGAAGAGGTGTAAACCGGTGTGTACTAAAACCACTCGCCAGTATGCAATTTATTTTTTTTTTCCTGAGGCTTCCGAGCACAGTGTACCAGGTTTCTTAATTTTCTCAACTTTCAGCTGGATGCAGTTGTGTTGCTGGCTTAAACTTTCACAATTTCGACATCATCATATGTAGAGTCCCAAGGCTGCCAATACTCTGAAAACACAGATGTGGACATTACCAGGATCCACTTTTTATGACTTTAACCTCCTATACTCTTCCTGTGTGACTTTCAGCAGAATTAACCTGCATAAAATTAACTACAGTTAGTTTGCTGTTGAGGATGTCAGACATTTATAAACCAAAACACAGGCAGAAAAACATCTGCCAGCAGAGCAAGGTCAGCATGAAATCAAGTCTAACATCAGATGAGCGTTGAGTATATTCCTCTTGCTGTTATGCATAGACCAACTTTATTACTTTTCTGTAACTTTCATTAATTCTAATGAAAGTTCTGGAATTAAAGTACATTTGCAGTCTTGGGTGTGGCACCTGAAAATATTTTTACTTGTTCTTATTTTGATCTAGATTGAGTAAGAATTTTCTTTAGGAAAAAACTATTTCATTTTCTTTGCCAGAAGATGAAAAGTACTCTGGTTTATATATTTCTGTGTTTAATCTACTTAATTTAGCATGGTACAGAAGAATGTAAAGATAGGACAATGAAATAGCATATATTACTTAACAAGAGGATTGAGACTCCAACCACTAACTATGTGGCAGAGTGAGAAACTGCTGGAGTGGGGGTGAATGGCTGTGCTTTGCCGTGCTGTGTGAGAAACCAAATCAATGCAACAGGTCTCTTGACAATCAATATGTGCAAGCTGCAGCTTACACAGATGGTCCCAAGTGAATGTGTCAGTGTTGGAGCAGTAATACATTGTTTATTTCATAGGTATTTCTATAGTTTGAGGCACTAGGGATTAAACATGTTAGTGAAAATTGAAGACACACACAGAAATCCAGGAGCTATAAACAATTAAGGGTTGTGTAGGAACACTAATTCTCTTAAATTGCGCATCCTGTATAATTTTTTTTCAGATTTTGTTTATAAAGTCTTCAATTTCACTGTGAACCAGGAAATGGAAAGACTTCCTACTGGCATGCTCTGTGACTGTCCTGTGAGCTCGGGAGGAATGAGTAAAGGAACTCAGGACAGGGAAACATCTGCTCTCTCACCACATGCAGTCTATGGTTACAGGCAGCCATATCATATAGCTCCTTTCGAAAACTGATCAGGTTTTACTTGGGAAGCATTTCAGTATTTTGCCCTTGCTACCGGTGATGTGGGAAGCTGCTCCAGAACCTCAGTCCTCTCCTAAGTAGAAATCTTCCAATTTCTAGGATGAGTGTAACTCACGGCCACTTTATAGTTATTTGTTCTCCTGCCAACCTTGTCCTCCACTGAAATAGCTCTTATCCCTCCCTGGTGTTTATCTCAGGATGTATTAATAGACTGCAATCATATCCTCTCTCAGCATTCATTCTGTAGGACTAACCAAGCGAGGTTTTCTCAGTTTCTTCACAAAAAGTATACAGGCCCTCTATTCCCCTGTCCTTCTCGTGGCTGTTCTCTTGTGCTTTTCAGCTCCTTGCACATGCACAACTACATGTGTGTGTGGCATCCCAGAACAGAGCTTGTCAGTGCCTTCTGCTGTGTGTGCACGTGTATGTTTATGGTAGTTAAGGGACAGGTGATAGGAAATTGATTCTGCTTAACTGGAGATTTCTTCTGACACAGGCAAGCGCTTTGTGGTTTAATCAGCATGAGCTTTCTTGAAAAAAAGTAGAGTTAAGCATTCACAGAAACATGCACGCTTTCCTTACGTTATCTGAACTTGAGGACAGTTCTAAAGAGGATGACCCTGTGTATTTCATATTCAAAACCTTGAAAACACTGTGCACAAGAAGGGAGCACCAATGGTGAGATCAGGCTTTTGTCATAAAGTCCCTATTTGTTACCACTGTTTTTGACAATAACTGATTTCTTAATTTGAACATTATATGCACTGCTTAATGTCTCAGATTTTGATGCTTTGTTTTGCTAGTGCTGTCAAAAATAAAAGTTGTTTAGCAAATCTTACCAAAAATGGGGCTGTAGCTGTGTGTTTTCAAAGTACTTAAACCTGGATAGAGAGAAGAGATAAACTAATCTGATCTGGACAAGATGCATATCAGTAAATCATACAGTATTTTTCATCTGTTTTTATGAAACTGCCTAATAAGAAACAAATGGGGTGTCTTATGAAGTATTTTTTGCATAGCAAAGAAATTGTGTAACAACTTCAGGACTTAATATCCTCCCTTAAAATTCTACCTGGTACTGCCACTGAAAAGATACATTATTTTTCTGTTGTTGTAAAAGTCGATGAAAATATATGTATTGGTTCAGATTTATATCTTAAATGATGATCATATTCCAGGAGGTTAAATAATTATAAACAAAAATTGCCAGCTTTAGTATTTAAGTACCTCAGGTATCTGCAATTTGTCTAATATCTTGTCCACAACTATCTGTTTGAAAATTGAAATGGAATTTAGCAGATTTCTATTATTTTACCATGTAGTTTGTGTCATACATAGTGATAGAAAGTGAGTTTTTTTCTGTTTAAGAAACTACCAGAAATAAGAGCAATGTTGTGACTGTTGTTCATCATTTCCAATTTGCCTACATTTGCAAAAAGCTGTTTGTTGCAATAATTATGTATATAAAAAACCCAGCACTTATCTTTAGTATCATTTTTATAGCATACCTACATTTTTTCCAAAACTAATTTGTGAGTTTCAGTGGCTTAGACAATAGCATCTTACTCATACCTCTCTGATGTTCTCGCACACGTAGAATTCTCACTGACTTGAATGAATTGAAAAAATGTTTAGAGAATAAAGGTTAAAAGCAGTGTTGTAATATAGCACTGCTCTTAAATTATTGTTGACAATGCCATAAAAAATAAACAAGATCTTTCTCTTTAAATAGCAAGGAAGGTAAGGAATGAGAGTACTTTTCCTATCTGGTTTACTAGTGGTTGATTGCATGATATATAAATATACATATATATGTATATAGATCTGTCAGAACTTTATATACTTATTTGTGTACCCCAAGAAACTGTACGTATCCCTGGTAATCATAGGGTTTTTTTCCCTTACCAGAACAAAAACCAATGATTTCTGCACCAGTAATATTAAAGATATATGACTCTTTATGACCTTTTTTTATATAGCAAGTGTAGAAATTGTTAGAAGACCTTTTAAAAAAAGTTAAATTGTCTCTTTTCACCCATTATCACTACGTCCTCATTTTTAAATCCTATAAAATATAAACAGTGAGTTCCTTTGTACCAAGTGTGGCCTGTACAAAATGAATCTTGCCCCTTTAAATTGTAAGAATGTTATTGACATGACCACTCTTCCATGATGTCATCAGTCTAAACTCAGATCTATCATATAAGTCTAATATACAGAAAGTATAGATTAATGGGGTATGGTGTTAGGTACAGTCCATGTGGACATTTGTAAATAAAGCACCTAGTTCACATTCTAAGATGTTGCTGAGTAATTGAACCTTTGCCATTTTTCAAAAATCTACTTAGGAAAGTAAATACACAAATCCTAGACCTCATTTGTTGCTTATGTCATTCCAGTTGTTCATTTGGGCAGTAAAGGCAGCAACAGAAGCTTGGAGCTCCAGCAAAGCATCTCTGTATTCAGAATTTTCAAACTGCTCTACCTGGTGTTTCTGCCACGCACCAGTTCCATCTACTGGTGTCTCTGTCCTAACTGTATTCAAATACTGTGCCAGTGCCAAGCTCATTGAAAAAACCTTTCTGACAATTCCTCTAAGTTTCTGCAGAGGCAAGGAATCCTTACCCCACAGTAATATGGTGGTGAAATAAAATGAGCAAATACTACTATTCTGCAGTCAAATTCCTGTGCACTGCCACTATTTATCCCAGTTTCTGGGAGCCAGAGAAATGTTGCACAGCGTGTTTCCCAATTTTAATTGTACTTACAGAGGAAAATGCATGTGCATGATTACAAAAGTACAGACATACTGCTGCAGACATAGAGGTAATGGGAAACTATATTAGTCTCTTTTGCACTACATGTTTAAATCTGTGGCTGAAATGCATGGCATGGTCCATATTAATGTGGCCAACAGTGGGAGTCTTGCCATTGCCAACAGTGATCTTTGAAGCAGACCCTGTAAAACTGAAGTGCCTTGAGAACACATATTCAAGTCAATGGGAGCAGTAGGTAATTGCTGTGGCTGCTTGAGTTTGCATAGATTTGCTTTTGTGGTTTCATGCAGGATGTGGAAGAAATCAGTGTCAAGCTGAGTTTAGTCCTTTCTTCTTAGTCCATAGCCTGGACTGCCAGATCATGCTGCCCTGAAGCTGTCCCTCCCTGTGGTCAGATAGAGTGGATCTTTGGCAGGAGAGCTGCCTCAGCAGGCAGCTATTTGGCGGCAAGATTGAAGCAACTCTCATGCCTGAAACATTCATCTGATTTGTCTTGTGCCTTATGGTTGTGCAAGGATCTCAGAGGTGCATAACATTCAAGGAATTCACAGCTGTGATTTCTCCAGGTACCAAAGGCTGACTAAGATGGCAGTGAGGAAAAAGCTAACATCTTTACAATGTTGGAAAAAATTAACTTCGTGATTTTTAGCTCAGAAATCTTAGGTTTTTTTAAAAAAACAGAACAAACACAAACCTCTTGGAATTTATCTTTCTTTTAAAGTAAATTGTGTGAGGTTTCAAAGAGCTCTGGAATTAAAGGACATCACAGACCTTAGAAAACCCTAACGCCCATTCTGAAAATGTTTTTCACAGTTGTTACATTTTACAGTAGGTTTTTGGATATTGTATGATGGCCTCCAAATAAATGTGTCTTTTCTCTATTGAACAGAGTGAAATATTGTTGTTGTTGCTGAGTTACAGGATGAAAGGTTAATCTCCCCATTCTTGGAGGAATCAGCACCCTGTATGGGCTCAATTTTTCAGGTTCTATGATAGTTTTTGATCAGACTATGCTTGCTGGCATTTAATCTTGTGCTGTACAGGCCTCTCCTATTTATACTCCAATTCTGTTGGCCTGGAGAGTTACTAAAGTCCTGACAGTGGAATCCCTGACATGAATAAAGCAGTACTTAAATCACCAAAATTAGTATTCTTCTTGCAGAGGTAAAGATGAAAATATGGGACACATAAGCAAACAACAGCTAAACTTAGATCTGGTGCAGCAGCACTGATGTTAGTAAGATCAGCGCTGAGAGAGAACCTGTTAGCCTGTATTACAAGGAGAAAAAAGGTGTTAAATCTCTGCTATATGTAATTGTTTTTAAACTACGTGTGGCACTCCAGGAAAAAAATTGATATGTCCAACCCCTTCACTCTCTAGCTTTGAAATATGTTTATGTACCTTACTCCATTTTGTATAGTGCATATTTCTTCACCTACATATAATTCTATAAGAAATCGTAGCTTTTAGGTGTTCATTCTGCAGGTACTTATGCACATACTAAAAATTCCACACTACAAGATACTGGAAGAATGTGAGGCTCTCACAAGTCCTGTTTATACACAACATACTAGTTTCATTTATTCCCGTTTTTTCATTCAGAACTTGCATTAAACTATTGTAGATGATTGGCACTTGGCTAAGATTTTAAATTTTTTTTTTTGTCACATGGAGCCACTTTGACAACTCCATGATATTAAATATACTACAAAATTTATTGCAGGCTGTTATTTTTTTGTTCTCATACACTTGAACTTAGCTCTGCCAAGTTTTCTCAGCATTTCTGAGATTAGCTCAATATATTTTCTCAGATAATTTCTACTTTTATTGTGAAGACTTGCAGAAATCTTGTAACCAAAGTATAGTAGGCTACAATTTGGTCACATCCATCTTACCTCTGGAAATGTAAGCTGTTTAACAGTCTGAAAGATCAAAAAATACCCATTGTGCACTATTTTGGAAATTCTCAATAAGCTGTGCATGTCGTGGATTCAAACCATTTATCAGAGGCAAATAACTCAGACAGCTGTACATGAGTAGAGGGGATCCAAAGAGCCCTGTTTTGAGAGCATGTTCCCAAATTACTCGTTTTAAAGCTGTCTGTGGTATGTGGCATTTATGTCCAGTTGTTTGATAAACTAGGGGCTTGAAAAGAATATACTGAACCCTAACATACAAGAAATTAGATACTGAAAAAAACCCCAGAAAATACCTAGTAAACTGTGTCTGTGCCCCTTTCCTGTCTAGCACGCTACTTGACATTACATTCCCTAGAGTCTGGAAGTCCAGCCAAAACCAAACTCCTCCTTCAGGCCCATGACTAAGCCGTTACTACTGCAGTTCAGTATTTATATACTAAAACGAGTTCAAACGGGGAGTTTTTTATCCCTGTGGGAAATGCAGTGCAAACAGAGGTGATAAAGGCAAATACTGTAAGAGAGCAATGCTTGCTTGGTCTTTGCAGTGGCCTTGGAGTGGAGTCC
>WEKY01041903.1:2151-20831 GCA_013390045.1 Picathartes gymnocephalus
GTAAAGGAATTAAAAAAATTTTAAAAGATATGCATGATGTAATGTTTTTGCAGTATCAGGTGTTAAGGTGACCCAGATAGTTACTCATTCTGTTCTTCTGTCTTAGCTTGATATATTATCCTAACCTGAGACTATATATAAATAGTGTTCAACAGAAACTATTTTATTCCTATTTACTTTTATTTATTTTATTTTTAATTAATTTATTTATTATTTCTTTGGAGGTCCTTTTTTTTTCTGCAGCGTGTTCCTCTTCCCTGGAAGTCAACAATTTTTTAGTTTGGTGAACAATAAATGAGGTCTCTGTATTTAATGACATATTAGTAAATAATAGGTAAGGTTATTCTGTATTTGGTGTTAACAACATTCTACTCTTAATGATGATGACTGAATCCAAGGACCAACTCCCCTCTAGAGCCTTGACTTGTTGTTATTTAGCTTTATATAGCTATTTATGTTACTCATTCTTAAGGTAATTAGATCGGGACATAGGTTCCCTTTGCAGCAGAGATGTTTAGGTCCATTTCTGACTAATACAACAGTGGAAACTGTGCTCTGTGTTCAAATTAGTACTGGCAGAGTAAATGTTTTCCTCTCCATTTCCCCTCTTAACTGATTAAACTGAAAGCTGTTGTTGACACAAAAGCCTACTTACTAAAATTGTTCATAAGCAGATTTTCAATTTAAGGGATGTACTTACCTACTGTAGAGGAAAAGTTGCAGAGCATTTTTCCATTTTAAGAGTTTTCAAAGATGCTGATTTTTTTGTTTATTTGTTTTCCAGCAGAACTGAATGTTTTGTTGTCTGGTATGATGACACAGGAAATCCCTTTCAACTTTAAATTTTAGCTTTTTTGTTCTGTCTGAGCCATACTACGTTGCAATACATCCTGTCATCTTGATCCAGAATGTTTTTTGCACCAAATTATCGGTACCTAGACAATTGACTTTTGTTGTCCTAGCCAGCTTACTGGACATCAGTGTCTTAGTTGTGGTTCATGTACTGTTTGGGACAAAATACCAGACACAGCATATGCAAACTGCAGTTCTGTAGAAGCCTTATAGTGTAGAAAACTAGGTAGAAACATGAGTCTCTCTCCATAATTGCCACTTAGTTTATCTGAGAACACCAGATCACTCTGATAAAAAGGTCTGCTTCCATGTGCCACTGATGATTTACAGTGTTGTCAATGGAGAGTAAGATCCAGTTGGCAGCAGTTGTTTCTCAGCGTGTTTCTTCCCTGCTTTTCCTTCCACCAGTAATAAAAGTTCAAGAGAAAATTCTTGCCATCACTGTAAAAGGATAAAAAAAGGGCAGGACAGCATATTACTTAGTGGCTACTGATCAGATGCAGCAGTCCACCATGACTTTCTCTCATGCCTAGTGAGCCATTCTACAACTAATAAACACTCTGCTGTTTGACTGCTCAGTCATTTTACCACCTATGTGTCTTCCGTTATCAAAGAGAAATATCTGAATTCTTCGCCCCTCTTGAACTAGAAGTGCTGGCGTGAAATATTCACATGTGATAGATGTTTTGTGTCCTTCTTTAACTGAAAAGAAATCCTTAAAAGAAGAAGTGTCCTTAGTTGCACTTTTTAGAAACAATACACAGCCTCTGTGTTTCTGGTAGGTTGGCCATGCTTATTACAGTATTCATTCAACATTCCTGGGGTTATTTTGAAACATCTACAATATCAGACACCACAGTAATTCCTTAAGAGCGAGATGGATTTTGGCTACATCTTTTCAGAGACTTTTAAAAATAGGTAATTGAGAAGTATCTTGCACTTGTGATTCTACTGGAGTGAAAATTGCCATAATTTCCTTAGAAGGACCCCAGCATCAACAAAATGCACTTTCATCTCAGAATCTACTGCCCTGATGTCTCTAGTGTTGAGCAGAGAAGGTCATCTGTAAGCAGAGCTTTGAGGAAAACAATTTCAGATTTCCTTGTTTCTGTTTGGACTGTTCTTTGTTCATACTTCTCTGCCATGCAAAAGGTATATTTGTGCAAGGTTAAGTGTTTGTGTATTTGTTTCTCTCCGTAACTTCTTAGGCCATGTAGGAGTGAAATTGTCTTTTTGTATTTGGGACTGTACTTCTGCTCTGGCATTTGCTGTATGTTGAGCCAGAGATGACAAACAAGGAGGCAGTTCATCTTCTGTGTCATTAAGATTGATTCTGTTTGTGGGTCCAATGCTGTATGTAGGTCCGATACTATATGTGGCTACAGTAGTGTAATCCTGAAATACTACTCAGAATGATTTTGAATTATTTGAAGACTCTATAGTTCTCTAATTTTAGAGAGGACTTTTTAATAAGATTTTTTGCATGGCCCACTGCTCTCCTTTTATTTTGGTACTCTAGAGAAAATTTGAAAAAATTGTCATCAATGTAAACCAAAACCACCTCAGGCAACTAAATGCTTGCCTTGCGTTATTTCTTTATTCATTAACTACTCTGTTATTCCTTTCCCCTCCTCCCCATGAGCACGTTCCCCCACCGCCCCCAAAAAACCACTAAGGAAACAAGCACACCATGATAAAATGCTAATAAAGGGAATAATTCCAAATAGACCATAAAAGACAGCATTTATAACCTCAATAGAAATGCCAGTCAGCTATTTTTGATGTAAAGCATCTGTCTCCAGAAGGAAATGAAGGCAGGCCTGTTTCTCCTTTCAAGTCTCTGAAGTAGTAGGTGGTGTCATTTGTTATACAGTGCTACAAGTCCCATGTTATTGCAGTGGTAGCTGCTGACTGCCTTTGTTAACGCACTGAAAAGTTGTATCAGCTGTCTTTAATAAAAGACAGTCTATGTGAAGAAAAACTACAGCAAATGTCTCTTGCTCTCTTATCCTCCTACCATCCTTTATAGCTGTCAGAGAGCAATGGCACTGATGTAGAATCTTGCAGATGTGCAAAATTCTTGTGATTGTTACAATAAACCATAGATTTTAGGGTGACTGATATCCTAGAAAGTTAGGGAGCAGTCTTTACAAAATCCTGTGCACTTCCTTATCTGAAATGTAAAGGAGTTGGAATGAACTTTCAGTACTACCTGAAAGGATTTATCAATTCACTTTTTCCATGGATACCTTTGTGTAGAGCATTAATGGCCTTGAATTTTTTAGACCTCCAAGAAATCAGAAGTTATGTGTAGAATTTTGAAAATTTCAGTTATAAGGCATGCAGTTTGTTCTTTTTATTAATTTTTCTTGCTTGCTCTCATGAAATGATAAATTAAAGACATGATGGTAGAAGAGTTTCTTAGCTAGGCTTATAGTCCTACATATACAATGTTCTTGATTGGTCCCATACACACACCATATTTTCAGGAGGATATGAAGGAAATGGAGAGGAGTTCTGGAAGCCATATTGAGTTATTTCCTGCACAGTAAGTTTTGTGAATGCCGTAGAATTAGCCCTGAGCACATTTAAACGTGTGTCTTATTTATATGAGTTTTTCTAGGTTTAAGATTTTTTTAGTCTTTATCTATTGCAAGCTTTGTCTCGGTGCAAACACGCACATAGTTATAATTCAAGTAAGAGGACAGCTCTGTGACAATAACCTGGAGAAAGTTCTTTCATTTATGAACTCTCATTAAACAAAGAAATAGCATGACTAGAGGGAATGGACATTCCTACTCATGATTTGAGAAAATTCTCTCAAACAAAATTAGATATGGGGCTATTTAGACAGTCATCAATGTACATAGGGGCTGATTTCCAAGCGTTCTTCACTTCAATAACATCAGTTAGCAGCCAGAACAACTGCAATGAAGACGTATATTATTTCATTACAAAAGAGTACGCAAGACTGGCACTTCAGAGGTGGAGCTATGAAAA
Source organism: Picathartes gymnocephalus (assembly GCA_013390045.1). NCBI lineage: Eukaryota > Metazoa > Chordata > Aves > Passeriformes > Picathartidae > Picathartes > Picathartes gymnocephalus. The sequence continues at coordinate 6,004 of WEKY01041903.1, forward strand.
TGTGGCTGGCAATATGAGTTACCGGTAGCATAGATTACATTTCAAGGGCCTATTTTCCCTTCTTTTGGAGAGTATTTAATTGATAAAGCTATATAGTACCCAGCTGGTGTTTTTTGTTTGTTTGATTCTCAGTAGAATGAAGTAACTGACTTACAGAAGGTGGAAAAAATCTGTCAGGGTAAAGCAAGAAAAAGTAAATCTAAAAACTACATCTTCAGATTCATCTTCATTGGCATTGTGATGTTTACAATAAGGAGAGCTGAACTAATTTTGTTTTGCTTAATTTTTAAACTCTGAAAGCCATTTATTCTGAAAATTTGATGGCATCACAGTTCTTCATGAGTTTTTGTGGTGCATATATTAATAGGTTAAAAGAAGCAAAAAGGAAGCTGGAAACATATGAATGTATAGTATGAGACTATAAAACATTGGAATTATCTGAACAACATTTTCACCACAAAATTTAGGTTTTGGACATAAGAATTATAGGGATTTTCTTGAAGCTTGATTAAAAAACTTAAGAGTAATGAGTTTAACTTTGTAGTGGAGAGGTTTGGAGCAAAGGTAAGCCTGCCTCATCATAGTGATTTCCTCTTGCCACATTAATCTGGGAGACCAGCTGTAGTACATATGTTATTGGCCTTCTACCTAACATATTTTCATACATTCATCAGATGGTTTGGGTTGGAGGGGACCTTGAAGATAATCAATTCCAACCTTCCTGCCATGAGCAGGGACATCTAGAGCAGGTTGCTCAGAACCACATCAAACCTGGCCTCAAACACTTCCACAGCTTCTCTGGGCAACCTGTTCCAGTGTCTAATCATTTTCCTGAAGTTGTTGTCACTGGAGAGCTCCTAAAGCATACCAACACACCCTCACCGTAGTCTGAACATGATATGTCATGTGACTTCACATTCTGAATATTATTTTGAGGAGAACACTGATGAATGATGGCTTGAAACACTTATCCTCTGAGGCAAAACTACGTGACTTTGAAAGTGAGTTTTCCTGAAGCTCATTGAAACTTAGACTGACCTAAGGGTGAGAACCACAGTGAACTTGTGTGGTATTTTTTTCCCTTTTTCTTTAAAATGCAAGGTATTGGTTTGGCTAATGTCTTTACTGTGCTCTCACTAGGATGTGAATACCTTTGGTACTTGCCAAAAGGTAGGTTAGACTCTCAACTTGATAAATGTGCTTTTCTGCCCTTGTAATATTTGTTGACTCCAGTGATCGGGCATGTTATTATCATGAAGAACCTATTATTTCATAATGAAATAACCTAGAGATGAAAAAAATAAAAAAAAGCCAAGCATTTTGTCTGAGCTAAACATGAAAAAATTGTTAGTAATGTAAGCTTTGAAATTGATTTGTTATGAAATTTTAACATCTTGGATAATTATTAAAATAGCATTTTTCCACCATTGTTGATTTTATTCAATCATTCATTAAGAATTGCCACAGCCTGAATCTAAATGGATATCCTAGAACCCCTGAACATCCTTAGAATCTGAGAGCAGGCTATATTTTCTACCAGTTACAATTAAGACAAAGAGAAGAAAGGGATAAGTTCCAATGTGATAACTATTCCCAGTGATTATAAACTCTTTATTGGCAATGGGTTTGATTAAAATTAATTTCTTGTTGCTAATTCACTCTTGGATTACTTTAATTTTCTCTTGGAACCTGTGTTATGCCAACATTACCACATTTAAAGCTTTTTGAGTTCTGTGTTTTGTCATTAAAGAGAGAAGTCTTATTTCTGTAGGCACCAGCGCTTGACCTGTTTAAAGCACAAACTACACAGCAGCTTTTCAGAACTTTTTCTTGTTATCTGTATTTGCATAAATTACTCAATTGCTTCCATGAAAAGTCGGCAAACATAAGGCAATAATTTAAGCGGAAGAAGACTGTCTAAAAAGAAAAATTGAAAATATTTGTAATATTTCTCCTTCCTTGTTTTTCATTTGTACCAGTATCCAGCTGCCCTTATGAATCTTGGAGCCATTCTTCATCTGAATGGTAAACTGAAAGAGGCTGAAGAAAACTACCTCCGTGCTCTTCAACTTAAACCTGATGATGTCATCACCCAGTCCAATCTTCGCAAATTGTGGAATATCATGGAGAAACAAGGTTTGAAAACATCCAAAACATGATGATGAAAACTCTGAACTTCTTTTCCTTAAAGTGATTAAACCCAAGAACTAGAACTTCCACACAGCTGTCCGGTCAGAGAACTTGTTGGGCTTGACTGTGAGGATCAGAGGTCCTAATTGCTGCTAGGAGAAGCTATTCTGCTAGACAAATAGAAAAAGGGAGACTTTGAGGGATTCATGAAGAATTTGTTACGCAACAAAAATGGCACATGAGAGCAGTTGTTTCGGTATAATTGATAAATAATTTCAAATCCCATATTGCTTACTTTTGGGTGGGTACTTGAAATGTATACTGTCATAGAAATATGAAGGGAAAATTGCACAGTATACACTAAGCCATATGGGAGTTAAAGTGGTAATAGTAGGTTAAGGTATTTTGCTGATACTGTAACTCATTAAAATGTGTACTATATCCAATGTGTTTGCAGTTTGTCTTAATGCTGCTGTATCTCACTTTTGAACCACTTGTTAGCCAATTTCACAGCTTATATGACCAATTTTTTTTTTCAAACCTGTCACATTATTAGATGACAGCATCGCAAGTTGTTTACTGAGGATATGCCTGTTACTTCAGCTTGTTAACTTACAGTGCAGTTTTCATGAGATACACAGTCAAATTTCTATGAGGTAGACAGAATGACCAAGGAACTGTCTGTATTCTGCATCAGATGTAATATCTGGGCTGGTAAAAAAAAGGCCAGAGGTTTGATTTAGTAATACAAGCAAGAGGGATCTTTGCCCTGATACCAAATCAGTGTGGTAGGACTGTCATCTTATGAAAAAAAAATTGGTATTACAGAATAATGTGTTTGACTCTTTCTACTTTTCTGTCAGATAAGTCCAACTTTAAATTGGACTCTGCATATGATATTTTTGCAATTACTAATTAAAATGAGATTTGAAAATACTAGTGCTTGGATATGCTAAAATGAGACTTCATGAGCAACTCAGAGAAAAGGCAATGTTACATTGATAAGGCTAGCAAATAACTGAAGAGACTCAATTCCAACATGCTTAAAATAGTGTAGATTAGGAGGAATCTGTAATAGTGGTTGCCAGTTACTTTTCACATTGTTGATGTTTTAAACAAACCTATTCAGATTCTAACCAAATATTAGCATTCTGTTTGTATTCTGACACATGCTAGCAGCAGAGCTGTCAAATATCTAAATACACTTTTGGTGAGGTTCAATTTATTTCTGTTTGAGAATGATTTAGGCTCCTTACTGTTTTAGTCTTCAGATTTTAAATGTAAAAATAATTTATTTTAAATCGAAGTGTATGAAGCTTTAGTAATTTTTTTTTCCAGGCCATTTGTTAACTGCTTCCTTTATTTGGAATAAGTATTATTGTGTGTAAGAAAATTTACTGTTTCATTTAATGGCCCTTTGGTATCTGCTTCAGTATTCCTTTCATAATAATAGATAAAATATTAAAGTGGTAGAGCACCTTGAACTGAAGCTTCTTCAGGATCTTCTGTTAAAAACTCTATTACTGAGAAAGGGTTTGGGGTTTTTAGTTTATGTATTCTTTTTTAACTGTTGAGCACCATTCCAACAACAATATAGGGAAGAACACTTTGCTGTATTTATTTATTTATTACTTGACTGCAGCAATGTTACCTGCCATTAACACAACAGTCTCTAAGTGTTGCTATTTCTTTTATTTGTTTTTACTTGCATTTGTTTTGTGGTTTCTGTATGTACCAAACGGGAAAGGGAACACTTAAGTTATACTCTACTTCTTGGTCATTCTACCCTTACACTTGGATTTTAAATCTGTATTGAAATAGATTGGGAAATAGCTGTTTCGAAGTCAGTATAGTAGAAAAACTGTAGTAGTGTGTGTTTCCTTTTCTTTCCTCTTGCTCACTAAAATACCATAAGTTGCTAAGTTTACAACTGGTCCACCAGAAGGGCCAGAGGGGCAAAATTGATCGGTTTTGTGAAGTGTGTCAAGTTTTTCTCAAATAATGTTCTTGCTGGAAATGCAAAATTGAAGGATCAAAAGTTGAATTTCTACTTGACTGTTGAAACCAGTGTTAGAATACAATGGTAGCTTGAATTTATTCTCCTGGTTTACTGACTTTCTGGGAAAAGATATAGAAATAGATAGTAACTGTAACTGAGCTTGGTATAGAACTGTGGTATCCTGCAGCTTTATTTGCTCAACAGCCATCAGACTTCGATGGCTTCTTGGTCTTAACCATTCACCAGGTTATTTGTCTCCTTCAACTTGTACTTATTCTTGTTGGGTAATTTTTATTCATTGCACAAAAGGGGGAAGAGGGGAGCACTCCTGTGATACAGTGTCATGCTTGCATTGATAACTGGTTTTGTTTGTTTCTTAATAAAAAACAAAAACCCAGAACAAAAGAAAAGGAAAAGAAAAAGAAAAAAGGACTGCCATAAATTTACCATTAATGTCCCTGAATACATTTTTTTAATATAGGTCTGGGCTTGATAACTTTCTTCTTTTGGGATAAATTTAAAACATGTTCAAAATATGTCTCTCTGCTCAGGGATTTGTGGTGGATTATTGCAGACAGTGCTAAAAAAAAAAAAAGAGCACAAGACAAGTTTACTAAATTAAAATTTTATTTTTTGAAAAACTGTTATTTGTATAAATTATCAGATTTGTAGGCTTTCCTTTTTGTAGAAATAATTGTTTATGTGCCAGATAAAAGAATTTCAATTTTGTTTTCAATAATAAAGCATTGATAACTAATATACTGTGTATTCCTTTGTGTTATTATAACAGCACTTTGGGTTTTTTTAATTGTTGTAATTTAATGAGTAATCTTGATTATTGTATGTATGGGAGAACTGTATAGTATAAGTAAAATACAATCTGTCACATTTGGCTTTTTTCTATACCCTACTGCAATTAGACTTCAGTGAATATTTTTCAAAAGGTTCCCTGAATGCCTTTTTTAATATTTATACTCACTAAATCTAGCCAAAGGGATGTGATAACTATCATGTTTGAATATTGTATCTAAACTTTATAGGAATAAAAGCTGATTAATATATTTATAAAATATTTTTATATTGACATACAAACATGATATCAGTAAAAACATTGCTAAAATGCAATTGGTTATAAAAGCTGGAGAGAAGATTCTGCTTATGTACAAGGTCTTTTTCATGTATGAGGTCACCTTTTCCTCATACTGCAGTGTCATATGATGAGTTTCAAATATTCTGCCTTCCTGTGCAGAGATGTTATGAAATGACATGGTTCTTTTGCCTTTTGGATTTCTCTTAGTCTTCTATGGGCAGAGCCTTATTAACTCAGTGCAGCACTAATATTCTTATATCTTCCTAGTTCTGTTATATTCAGGTCCTGAGCTTTGATAGGTTTGCTCTGCAGTTGAAAAACACGCATGGGTATGAGCAGAGCAGTCTTTCAGTCACTGACTTGCAAATTCACCTGTCATGCCTTATTTTTGTTGAAGGTCATGGCTCACCTTCAGACATTCTGAGGTGTAGGTGTTGATAAATGGCAGATGATGAATGCAGAGTATGCAAAGAATCATCTGAACGGTGTCACTCGTTTTTTGCAGAAAGAGAGTCTAAGCCTGGGCTTGAGCTGCTGCTCTGGCACCTTAGCCCTGAACCGTTCTGTGTGGCATCCTGTTCTATCTGCCTTGTGCTGCTGTGCTTCCAGTGTTTCTCTTCTTCCAAGAACCACGCTTTCAGGCAACAGATACTTGGCTACTTCTCCATGTCTGATGAAAGCACATGACAGCTCTCTGGTGATTTTTTTAGTTCTGCTTTCACAGACCCATCTGAACTTGCTCTTAGTAGCTGGTATGGATGGCTGTATTACTTCTGGGATTTCAACTAGGGTAAAGGTAAGGCACTAAATTATTCTGTGTAAGTATACCAGCTCATTTGGATCTGGATTGGGACTCTGTTGTAGGCATTCCCATAGGAGTTTTTGCCTGACAGAGGTGAATGCAGGTAGTGCGGGAGAGAGACTGCTTCTAGTTCACATCTGGTAACAGTCACTGGCAGCTGAATTACGATCAGATAGGCTCCCTTAGTTAGACTGATCCTGCAATTTGAAAAGTCTCTGCCTTGTTTCACACAGATACTGGATATTTAATCTCCCTGAGATTCAGTAGTGTGACATTGGAAGAATGTGGTTAGAGGAATAGAATGCATCTGATGTTGTGAGGGGGATATTACGAGGGAGGTTGGGACCAGAGGCAGACGTTTTGGGGGAAATTAGTAAACCTTTAGACGGACAGACTTTATTCCAAGAACAAAGAAGGAACCCTGAGATCAAGTTGTTCTAGGATAAACTATGGAAAAGCATATACATCAGTAAATTAAAAAAAAAAAAAATGCCACAAATCAAAACCCCAAAGCTATACAGACTTGTAAAAAGTTGTAAGTTCTTGTGTTATAATAGTAAATTGAAACCAAACATTGCCAACAGGAAAAGCTGGCCTTGGAACACAGTATTATAAAGTTCAGGATGTAGAAATATATTCCCTATTGTGCTGATTTTGGCTGGGATAGAGTTAATTTTTTTCACAGTAGTTAGAATGGTGCTATGTTTCGGATTTGAGCTAGAACCTGTGTTGATGTCACAGGGATGTTTCAGCTGCTGCTGAGCAGTGCTCACAGAACATCAAGGCTTTTTCTGCCCCTCACACCTCCCCACCAGCGAGGGGGCTGGGGGTGCACAGGCAGCTGTGAAGGGGCACAGCCAGGACAGCTGACCATAGAGGTATTCCAGACCATATGGTTTTATAGTCAGCAATAAAACTGGGGTGGAGTTTGGCAGGGGGCAGCTGTTGCTTGGGAACCATCTGGGCATCAGTTGTTTGGTGGTGAGCAATTGTTTTTCACTTGTATCACTTGTGTTTCTTGGGCTTTATTTTTCTCATGTTTTTGTAATATTCCATTATTACTATTAATTTTCTCTAATGTGTTAAATCTATTTAAATTTCAATTATTAATCTTTTCCTAAATCAACCTATGATCTTTCTTACTTTTACCTTTCCAATTCTCTCCTCCATCCCAGCAGGAGAGTGAGTGAGCAGCTCTGAGATGCTTAGTTGCCAGCAGGGGTTAAACCATGACACCCACGAAAGACTGAATGCATGACTCAATGCATGCCACTTGATTGGAACCCTTTAAAATTGCATTTTTATTCACATTTCAAGTCAATGTTTCTCCCTTCCCTTAAAGATAAAGAATTTATCTTACCTACCCTGTTATTGTGCACTGGCTCTTTAGTGGTACCACAGTTCTAGAGCTGGACAGCTTTAAAGGTTACATACAAGGAAGCATTTCAGAAGGGCAGAAACATCACAGTGTACCTTCTAGAAAGGTTTAAGATGAAATAGATTAGATCATTAACTCTTGCTGTACGCTCAAATTATTTTCAACATAGTTTCAGTAACAAAGCGTAATTTTACTTATTAAAACTATTGAGCTTACAGATATTTATGCATAAGGCTGGAGATTAAATTGTTTATACATACAAATTTCTGTCAGTTTATGTGCATTTAAGTGCAGATTTATGTTTTTAAAAAAATTAGAGTTCCTGTTGAAGAAATAGGTGTGGAAGCCATGTGAGAAGATGTGGGGTTTTTTTCATTTGATAGAACTGTGTGTGAGCCTGTCTTTCCTTGCATCACTGGTCCTTTAGCTGATGATATTCTATTTCTACATGGATATTTTTGGCTTTTCTCTCTTGCAGAGTTTCAGTAGTTTAAGTTACAGGTTTTGTTTAGAGCTAATTAGAAATGGAGCTTTGATGGCTAAACTTGAGCTCAGTTTTGATTTCAGTAATAATTTAATCCAGGTGAACAAATTTTTCAACCCAATAATACAGTGGTTTGCTGCAGCAACTAATCCTGGAAAGCAGAGATTATTTGAGAGTCTTTTTTGGTTCTTCTCTAGGTTTTTTTTCTCCTGTCAGCAAAGCATTTTTTGTCTTCTTCTGGAGAAATATTTTATTTTGTCTCTAATTTTCTTGAAAACAGATGTTCCTTCATGCCCAGTATTCTTCTTTATTACAATGAGAAATTAGCTTTTCATAGAATAGATTTCTTTATTATTTGGTCATGTTTGTTGCAGCCACAACAATAAGTTTCTCTACAGTACATGAGTGTATAATTCAGTGTATTGTTCCTTATATTAAATCAATTCTGTCTTCTGGTTTATACTGATATGCAAAGGAAATCAGTGCCAAAGTGACTCATTTCTGTACACCCACAGTTTCTGGAATACAGCATTGCTTTTCCTATCGTGATACAGAATGTTGTGATATGACAACACGAAGATGTAAGATGTTAGGATTTTTTTTTTTTAAACACCCTCATTTCATAGCATTTTTTGTTCTTTTCCTAAATGAAAGACTTTAACAATTGATTTCTTTTAAAAAAATAAACATACTGTTAATAGCAATAGAGCTCAATGAACTTATGCCTTAAAATTCATGGATAGAGCATAGTGGCTCTGTCATTAAAATTATTTTAATTTATATTCCTCCCTCCAAAATGCTTTCTCTATGAAGTTTTAGTGGCAATTAATCTTTTAGCTATATAACTGTAAATTTGTGTTTCTTGATTTTTTTTTTTTAATGGAATATATGTCTTGATAGTTCTCATTAATTGAAAGAGTCTTTAGATACTCTTGCATAGAAAATTGTTTCCCCCATCTCCTCTGTTAGTTTTATGAATTATTTAGGGACCAGAAGAGGAGCAACTTTCCCTGAAGCGAAAGGCAGAGAAGACCTTTGGTTGAGCTTCCACATCAGTTTTGTGCCTTTTATACAAAGCCAAAAAGAAATAAAATTTGTTTTGTTTCAGTTTGGTTTGGTTACTTGCAGTTGGCTTCAGCATTCTAAGAATAACTTGATACCCAGTTGATGGGTTTTGCACTTCATCATGCTAAGGGCATGCTTTGCATAAATGTGAACACGTGTGTGTCCCACTGGCATCACCACAGCCTGATCTTCCTGTCAATTCTGCCAAAATTTACCCGATTTATTCTGAATCAGTTATTTACTGTAATGTTTATTTTGATTGATATGAAAACTTCCTCTCTGACATCGGAAGAAGAAAAAAAAGCCATGCGAAATGAGATGTGTACTGTTCAGGATTTTTGTGGACTCTCAGTAGTAATATATAAATGTCAATTAGCAGTGACCATATAAAAGTAGATTTTTGTGTAACTCGAAGATCATGATTTTGGAAAGATAAGGAATCCTCTGTAAATAGGATTGTTAATATATAGATTTGTGAACAGATTATTTACTCAGAATACTTTCTATGCTGATCAGTGTGATAATATTTGCTAGCGTTTTATTGTGTTGCTGTTTGCTTACCTTTGTTTTTTCATCGTAGTTTCAGTTGTGGTGCACTTTTTAATCTTCAACTTATACATTAATGTATAGGGTTTTCAAATTTATTGAGAAATTACTAATTAAAGACATCATCAAACAGATCATCTTTTCAATACTTTTCTTCTTCTGAAGGAAGTTTGGGAATAAGAATAAGGAAGGAGAAATCTTGTGGTTGTATTTAGTTACTTTTTTAGCTTTGTTCCCATATGGATAATTAATTATACAAAACCCTCAGAGTTCCACAGAAAACTGACACATGCACCTGGACCCAGGTAACTCCAAGTGAAGATGAGGAAACATATCTCACCTCTCCCTGGAAGAGGCACAGAATTATGAAGCAGGATCTTCGCTCTATGATCATGCCAGCTACAGCTTGCTAATCCTGAAATCAGGTGAGCCCATCTAAGTCTCAAGATCAAATCTGTTTCTGAAAGGAACACATAAACTAAATGATGGTCATCCCTGGAACACCTAGAATACAATACATCAAGTCTTAAAAATGGCTACTGGCAAGAGTTACATCAGAAAATTTTCTTTTCACTGCATCTTTTGAACTGTTACAGCCTTGTGGCACCCAAAGCAGGAAGATGTGGTGGGTGTGGGTGTGCTTGGGTTCTCTGATTGCTGTGGCTGATAGCTTGTGGCATGTTTGTGAAGAGTTGATCTCTAATAGGCAGGGTATGCTTGGAAAGATTACACAGGGACTGCAAATGATTTACATAATTTCTGCTGTAAATGCCTCCAGAAAGTTAACAAGTGTTCACTGACCATAGGGAGAGGCTGAGCTGGGAGAAGCAGGCTGGACCTTGATAATTCGCCAAAGAATGGCCAGTGAGACAGGAGAGGGAAGCTGGTAATCATGCATGGATTTCATTCATCTTATTAAAAAGTATAATATGAAGTAGACCACCTATACTGATGTTTTTCTTTGTAGAGGTGGAGTCCCAGCGACTTCATTAGGCCTGAGGGATGCAAAATACAAAACTGTAACAAAACTGGACCAAGGTGTCCTGAAATGATTTATAATCAAAGTGTACCAATTCAAAAGGATTCTTTTTTTTTTAATCAAGTGTTACTGCCTTGCAAAGCTATGCAGTAGATCAGACACCTCACTGAACCTACTGTCCTCATTTGCTAGAGGGTTCAAAAACATGTTTTCTGTTGGTTTGGTGTTTCTTCTACCTTCAGAATGATAAAGTAGCCATAACAACTCACTAACATCTAAAGAAAAAGTATGGAGGAAATCCCCATTTTAGTCCTTATTGTGAAAATACCAACTGATATTTGGGCTCCTAGAAATTTGGTTTGGATGGGACTACATGACTACTTTTTTTGGCAAATCCCAAACTGACATACCCATCTTGACTGTTCCCTGCTTAGAATTTCAGGAAGTGACAAGATGAAGAGATCATCTCTCAAACTTCCCTAACCTTAGTCTTCCCATAGCCCCACTCCTACCGTTGGCTCTTGTCCCTGCTTGCCCTGCTATATTCTTTGCAGACAGAATTGTCTTGAGAGCAGTGATTTGTTCCTTCCAGCTGCCTGTGAAGTGCTCTAATGGGACTGTATAAATAAAAGTAATTAGTTTTTCTGCTTCATTCAAGGGACTAAAATAACAGGGTACACAAATCTAACTTTTATATAAATTACTTCATTGCAGGGTTAATAGTTTTTTAATATGCACCTCTGATTTTGCCTCTTTAATGACAAGAAAAGACAGTAATACCTAAAACATAAAATTACCTCGAACATTTCAGATCAGAGAGACTCAGAAAGCTGTAGAAATGATATATTAACTTATTCTGAATAAGCAGCTTGGTGTCACTTGGTGTTGGATTTCTACTTTTAATTCAACTTTGGAAATGATATAACCATACTCTGTACCTCGTAAGAGGAATTGTACAGGTTCCAACCATCTGTTAAATTGAACATTGATGATTACTATGAACATGTGGAGCAGACCTGGTACAAGGGGAATGATAACTCTGTGCATATACCTAAGCCCTTGGAGCCTACTTGATTCTCAAGGTTGGATACCCAAATAGAACTGAAGGGTGGTTTTTTTTAGTGGAGTGTCACTCACTGCAGAGTTCAATGGCAATGATTTCCTCCAATCCTTCTATATTAGATACAGTATATCCTGTGTCTGAAATACTGAAATGCTGGAAAAGGCCCAGGTAGTTATGTCTTTTAAATAAATGCTTTAATATGTTGGCACTTTTCTTGCTGTAATTTCCCCTGCCAGAAATTTCTGTCTTGGTGGTACTTTGAAAACTGGGAGAGGGCAATAAATCTCTTGAAGAGAGAAGTTTTGATTACTAACAAATTCCTAAGAGAACAAGACATAGCTGTATATGTGACAAACCTGGAAAAAATAAATAAACATACTATTTCAAACAGGAAACTCCTCAAGGGTACTTCTGCTTGAGGACCTGCTCCCAAATAACAGAAATTGTTGCTGTAGAGTGTCTGCTGCTTTTCAGACAATGTGCTGCTGTTTTTCACTTACTTAGTTTGTAAGGAAGAAATTCTGTCCCAGTTGACAACGATAATGGTTTTGTCACTGACTTTAGTGGCTAAAATTTCACTGTAGAAAACTGTTTGTGATAAGGACTACTAATATTTATATGTTAGCAGCTGGTTCTGCTGATTACTTTTCTGATCTCCTAGCATGGGAAAAATTGGTCTTACACATACTTTGTTCAGGAACAGTGACATGAAGTGGTCTTTACACAAGAAACCACTTAGGTACACTGTGTTTTCCTACTGGAGCTTACTGCTTCACTCAGACAGTGTGAAGCTGTGTTATTTAAGAGCGTCAAGACAGGAGCTTCTTTAAAGCATCAGTGCAGGAGCAGAGAATGGCTGGACACAACCACTGAGTTGTTGTTTTACTGTGCAAGGTCACATTATCAAATTATAACAAGGATACTTTGCAAGAGCAATTTTTTTTCTTGTATGTTTGGGAAAATAAAATTCGTTAAAAGATATATTCCCTCCAAATGCTGGGAGAACTTCCGTTGTTAAGGCAACTGGAGTAATCAACTAAGAACTAATTTCTGTTTCAGTTTGTCAAGTGCACATTTGTAATTATTTCAGTGCTGTACTGAATTAATGGTAAAGCCTGATAAGAAGATGATCTGTCATTCCTATGTATAAAAATGGTTTTCACAGGGGTTCCTTCTCCCCCCCATTCTGCACAAACAATTTCTTTTAGCTGCTTTCAGTATGACTTCTCTTATGATGGGCTTCAAATGCACTTCGCAGTCCACTGAGCAATGTTTGAAAATTGATTAAAAACTGTAATTATTGTACTAGGAACATAATCATGATTGATAGGATGAAGCCAAGTAATCAAGGAGAAGAGGAAGATTCTCAGACTGAAACTTACTTCTGCTCTAACAAAATATAATTGAAACAAAAAGCTGTGTTTTCTGAAAGTTAGATCAGTCCTTTTGCTGGTGTTTTTAACATACAAAACCAGAGAAATCACAAATACAACAAGCACCCCTAGTAAATTCCAAGCCTCTTGAAATTATGTGGGTTTCTGCACCCTCAAGTTAATATAAAAAAGTGCAGGTTCCAGTTGATATAAACCAAAGAATCTAGTTCTAAATATGCTATCTCATCAGGATGAGCTATAATGTATCATTAATCCATGTTGCACATTTCTTTTGTAAAGTCCAGTTATAATAACTCTTGTATGTTAATAATTAGTTTTCTTTTATCACAGACCTGATGAACAACCTTTTCCTCTGAAATGCTAATGCTTTCATGTTGTTAACTTTTCATGAAAAAATGTGTACCTCACTTTATTTACCAAAAAATATCCAAAAATAACTTCACTAGTGGATGTCTTTTTTGTCCTAATTGGTTTTTTTTTTTTTCAGTGATAGGGTTCTCATTTTTAGTTCTGCTCTACCTTCATTGTCACAGCTGTGATTTATTGCATGATCACTTAATTTTTCTAAAAGCATAATCTCCTTCCCTGAATTTTCTAATAGCCTCACCTCCCACCTCTTGAAGAGGTTCAGGTTTGTTCATTTGCTGCCGCGGTGCTGGTCATTCAGCTGGCAGATTCCAATTTTACAAGGTAAGGCAAAGCAAATAATTTTTCAGCTCAATTGAAAGATTCAGCTGAAGAATGACTGAAGCAGTAAACTCGCTTTTTAAAAATTCATGAATCATGTGGCGTATTAGGGAGGGTTTCTCTTTTGAATATAAAATGCAATATTCCAATCTTACCTAATCTTCAGTTTTAATATTGATTATGTATTGATGAACTCTACCTTTTCAAAGAACTGTTGGAAAGGTTAATTGTTGTTGTGCATGTAGGTTACCTCTCAGCTTCTCAGGGGCTTGCTCAGCTTCACCCTGACTCTCACTGTGCTGTTGCTTTTCCTCCCTTCAGTGCAGGTCTGTGCAATGGCAGGAGTGGCTTCCTGGGAGCTTCAAGCATCAGGGCTTAATGTTCTTGTGGAAGTATAGATTCGACATATATATCTGAAATGTGAAAGCTTCCCACTCCAAATCTCAAACCCATTAGTGATGACAGCACTTTTCATTACAAACTTGCTTGCTAGATTTAGAAAGGATGTTTTGGTGCTTGAAGCTCATAGAAGATTTATCATTCAGGACCACCTTACTGAGAAATCAATGACTCGGTTTGTTTGTTAGGGTTGGTTTTTTTTTTAGCTTTTCCTTTAAAAAAAATACCAAACAAACACAAACTCGCACAAAATTTGCAGTTAATTGCAGGGTCCAAATTTGCCTTTAAACTGTTGTGGTTGTTACAGGATGTTTTCCAGCTGAGGTTCAGCCACTGTCAGCAGTCACTGCAGGCATGGGCTAATTAAATTTAATTAAGCAACAATGCAAGAAGCTGAATTTAAGGCTAGTCACCTCACATTTGATGCGTGTAAACAGTATTTTTCATGAATGTTTACTGTATGTCAGCTGACCTACAGTAACTTGTGCAATACTATCCACGCTGAAAACAAAAATCTAGTTTTCAGTGAAGTACAAGTTAACACGAGTGGAAATGATACAGCCAGATCCAAGGCTGACCTAGTATTACATTTGAGAATGTTAACAAAGCAAATTGACAAGCTCATTTTGTCGAAGCTCCTTCTATAATTGTACCAGTTGATGTCTTTCATGCTTACAGCACATGAATGAGGCCAATTATTCCATCCGAGAAGGCAGAATGATTGGATCTCTTGATAGGCCCTTCCTTAATGTAATCAATCACAGTACTCACTCCAGAATGGGTAATCTCTAATCCTTTAAAAAACATAATGC
>WEKY01042010.1:0-12799 GCA_013390045.1 Picathartes gymnocephalus
TTGTGTTCATGAGAACAGCGACATGCCCTGTTCCTTTTCCATACTAAAATCAGTGAAGACTCTCACATCAAACCAGTTGCACTGCAGAACAATAACCAGTTTTTTCCTTATTTTACGGTGTTTCCTATTCACTATTTCCCTCCTAATGGTAGACAATATTTTATTATTTCTGAATTTGATGCTGTAGTCATTTTCTGCATTTTAATATTCGAGCACAGGGTCCATATAAATTAGCAAAGAGTCTATATCATTTTCTGTAACTTCAACTAAATGTTATTTAGAAAAAAAAATTAAAACTCATTATCACAAAAGCATAAAGGTTTCTCATGCAATTAAAGGACTACAGAAATAACTAAAATATTCCTTTAAACAACTACATTGGTCAGATTTTTTTTCCAGTAGTTCAAGGGTAACCTGATGTTTGGAGCAATCCCTTTGAAATGGATGACACTGTTGTTTGCATTTCCTGCCCTTCAAATGATTCTGTATGAATCCATACCATAATCTGCTGGAAAAGGTCATTTTGAGACATTCTCTTAAGGAACATGTAATTGCCACACTTTTACAGCATTCTGTGATTGCTAATGGTACGATGAGGCTTACTTCCCTCTCCAAGTTTAAGAATCCAAAGGTTGATTAAAATAAAATAAAATCTACCATAATGGTAGATTGGTAAAAGGAAGGCATTAAGAAAGAGAAAAACAGGTCTATAATTTTAAACTTTAAAAAGCCAGACAGTTCTCAAGTTCACTGTATCCATCTGTCATTATTCAGGCATAGGTACAGTGGGCTAATTAAATGTTAATGAAATAAAAATAATCTGCTGGTCTCAGAGCATTAGCTAAGGAGCAGTAACTTCACAACAGCTGCTGTAGCTCACTGAAAGTGCTCATGTCAGCACCTCAAACAGCATCTAAATCTGGCTTTTAAACATCTGAATGAAATAATAATAACTTCTTCATGTAACTCATTTCAGAAGACCTGGAATTATTTTTGCTTAAGACAGAGGTGAAATGTCCATGTGGTAACAAAAAAGAGATGCACAGTTTCACAGAACAGTACAATTAAATGTGAGATTCTTCATCTGCTGCTTTGTTAAAATATTTTTAAGTAAAGCACAGTGTCGTTAAAAGCAGAGCTGCATTGAGATGCTAATGAAATTGATAAAAGAAACTCATGACAGAAATATTGTTAGAGACACAAAGCCTTTGCTCCTCTTCTATACCATGATGGTCAAAGATAAGTGCATTGGGCAAAGATGAGATTTAAGCTCACTCCTCATTTACAGACTGATTTTCTCTTATGCACAAACTTCCTCCTAGCCAGAAAGACAGCCTTCTTCCTATTGGGGTCCAGCTGGAGACCATGAGGGAGACAGAAAGGACTGGGCTGGCCAGTAAAATGTCACACATCCAAACATGCAGGAAGCTCAGCTGGAGCCTGAGGTAGATCACAGGATATGCTGAGAATGAAGCACATCACACCTTATCCATCGCAAGCAATTTAAAGGCCAGCCCCAACAACCTCATATTTAAAGTGCATCCATAAAATGGAAATCTCTCTCAGGAGTGCTGGGAGCATTCCCTCAGCTCGGGCTGCACTCTTACAGCCTCCTCCTGCAAGCCAGAGACCTAGGACTGGGAAACTCACCTGTATGGGGGATCTCATATGGGCACAGTTCAGATGGTCCAAGACAGGTGCCTGCTCTCCCTATCTGCTCCTAAACAAAGAGATGCCATTTACAATGAAAGGATTCCAAACATCTTGTTTGAAGTCCTAAGGTGTCATAACTTAGGGAGAATCCTTAAATTCTCAAAAATCTCCAGTTCACAATAAGACAAACTGTTTGCCTCCTAATGCTGGGTCAACCATTTGACTTCACCCTCAGCCGGATGAAGGCAGTGTTCCCAAGTTAGTGAATTACTTCTCCCCATCTTTAAACCCACCTATGCAAAAGCAGAAGGGTAAAGAACATTTTGTCTTTTGTTAGAATGAGACATATTTGGCAAAACCACCTTTGATGTGAGTGTTGTGTGACAGAGTTTATAGCTGCCATCTATACCATGTACCTGCTGTATCCTGGTCTCCACGGAAAGCAAAGCAATGCAGTGGCTGGAACCTGCTAGGATAGATTCCAGCTTTCAGTCTTTAGTCATGATGGCCAAGGACCTGTACTTTCTTCCACCCCACTGCCTAGACACAGGCTGTGAGATGGAGCTCAGGCTCTTCCTGCCAAGGCCAAATTAGCGCTGTCACCAAACTCCTTGAAAGCAAGCAGGTCCATCATTGCCTGCATGTTTACAAGGACAGACACAAAGTCAAGTATAAGTCCTTCACAAAAAATTCAGCACGCAATATTAATGCAGCCATTCCTATGTGCCCACAAACACACAGGAGCAGGCATTACAAACACACCTAATGACTAGGAAACGTTACTGTCTGATGGTTTCTAGGGTCCTTCTAAGCAATCTGTAAATACAGGGCTGTTGATTGAAGCTCTACATTCTCTTGAATGGTGTATCAAGAAAAAGTGTTTCCACTCCATACCAAAAGCCATTCACCCCAAAGATGCACAACTTTAATGCAAAGATGTACAGCAAAAACGTTCTTGAAAATACAAAGCAGTAGTACAGAAACTCTCTGTGCTAAGTGCTAAAAAAGTCCATCTGACACAAACCGTGACTCTGAAGCTATAAAGGAAATGTTTCACTCCACTGTTGAATAATTTGGCATCTCCTCACCTAGAATGAAATTTGCCACAAATGAGTTGAGACTCCTGATAATCAGTATGCTAGTCACATTCACCCCTTTCAAACACACAGGAAAATTAAACAAACTACATTGTTACAAAGAGACAGTGTCAAAATCAATGGGAAACTTCGGATTCCTTGCTGTTCTGAAATCAGGGAAGCTCTTGTTATAATCTAAACAGAAGTAGTAATTTCATTTTCTATAGACAGAGCACACCAATCCCTTTATAGTGGGTGGGCATATGCATAAACACTGGCATTTGCTACACAGGAAATCTGCACTTCTGTGCTCAGAGAAAAAAACTGAACACTGGTTTTGAACCGCTGGTCAAGAATTTTCCAGCAATTTCTGGCATTTGGAAAATACAACCTCTTTTTATCTCCTTGAAAGGGATTATTACATACATCACCAGATATCATCATCATATTATTACATACATCAGCAGTAAGCAACATCGAAGCAACTCATACCAGGGATTCAGGATGGGAAGCTAGCAATGTCACATCTAACCAAAACTGCAGGGAGAATGAAGTAATCACCACGGAACTAACAAAAACTGAATTTGGGCAGCACATGAGGGTTTAACCCCAAAAGCACCATGGGATCTTTCATGACCAGAAATGGTCAGAATCACATTTCTACACTTAATCAAAAATCAGGCATGTCATGACTTTGAGCCCTTAAGATCTGAGTTTGCAACCAAGTTGTAAAACAACACCTGATAAATCACCAGCATCCATCTCCTTTTTCTTTAGGAATGTCTTATCCAAGTATACATCCAATCAGAATTAGCTAAAACCAAACAGCACAGTATCTTTGGTTATTACAGCAAAAAGTAGAAGAAAATCTTGCTTATATTGTGCTTTATACTACAATTTATGTAGTCCTAAAAACCATTATTAGGTGATACATTCATTCCAGATTTCAAAATATGTTATTATGAAAAAGATGAAACACAATGGAAAATTACTGTCATCTTCAAAGTTTTCCTACTTAACTTGGGGAAACACAAAGATTTCAAGCTTTTCTCCACTTTTTTTTTAACATTTAGATCATATCTTTCATCTTTTGAAGATGTCATTATGCTCTTTTAATCTTTTTATATTTTGCTTCTTTTCAAGCTCTTGTCCATATCAGGGAGGCAATTAAGGACTGGTTTTTGTGTGCAACTGCAAATAGATAGGTTTAATGAGTCTCACACCACGAAGACACATTCAAGAATGCATTAGCCTTTGCACTGAGCAATATCTATGGACCATTAAAAAAATACCCATCACACTTATTTCTGTGGAGAAAATGCGAGAAGATAGGTAATATCAGTGTTTTATTTTCATTCTTTATGAATTCTCAGAAAACCCCAAAAGCTTTCCTAACCTCTCCTATCAAAAGATACAATAAGAGAAGTCATTACAGACATGACAGGCCTGAAGCTTCCATTATTTCCCCTAAGTAAGGTGAAAATATATTTCATATAGGGAATCGAAAGCCAGAAACAGACTTAGTTTTTTACCTCTTGACCTGCAATCTGACTACAAACTTCAACTCTTCTCTATGCAACTAAATGAATGCAGCATATCAGGCTAAAATGTTAGTCATTTGATTAAAAAAATAAATAATCATGAAAACAGGATCCTCTCTACTGTAACTGTGTGGGAGTTTTTCTTCCTCCCTCCCTCTCTGAAATATAGTAAGATTCTTTAACAGGCCATCACTGGAGAATCAATCTTGGATGCATGTCATGAAGCTCCAATGCCTGTTCTGAAAGGATGGTATCAGGCAACTTCCCAGCAGAGACAGATTCCTAAATCTTAATTTGTTGTCTCACAACAAATTAAAGGTAAAATTAAAGGTAATTATTAAAGGTAAAATACTTTCTACATTGATGACTGTATACTCCAGAAGCAAGGCCTTCAAAAACAGCACTGAAGTAGACTAGAACCCCTCTTTTGCATAATTTCAGCATCACATTCATCCTGACAAGACAGCTAAAGGCACATTAACTGATGAACTGGCACTCCAAACTCTATCTATACTCAGCACATAATTTCTGTGCCATGCTCGGCTCAGAAATCTGAATGTGAACACCGAATAGTTTAAACCCATATATATAAATACTCTTGAGAATACAGTTAAAAAGTGTCAATACTTTCTGTAGAACCTCAGCTGGTCTAGTCACTACTCATTAATTCATGCAGAAAAAGTGAGCAAGTCTAGAGTCTCATTTTCCAAGACACATATTTTTAAACTCTTCTCTATTAACAGAAGTTTTCCCTTTCTTTCCCTATGATGTGGTTTGTTTGGTTTTTTGCATTCTTCATTGTATTTCAGGGGTGTATTTTTGATGTTGAGGCAAGAAAAAATGTAACTATATTGCTGATATACAGCCAGTGCCATGAATGACATGAGGATAGAAACAAGAAGAACCACAGCCAGTGACTCAGACACAAAACTACTGTTTCACTATGCAAAGTGTTGAATAAAACACAACACAGTATCATGTGAAGAGATAAAACACAGGGATTGAAAAACCTACACTGAGCAGATTTCACTCCAGATTTGCCCCTCCAGTTGTTTATTGACTGCACATAATTTACCAAAGTTCAAAGTTAATCAGTTCAAATGAATAATAATGATGAAGGCAGTGCTGAACTGTGGGCCTTCTCCAGCTTTTAATTTTTGTTACTCCTTCCTTTTCTCAGGTTCATGTAACTGAAGAGTGTGCTTAAAAAAATATGACAGAGGCTTTCAATATTCTTTTCTTTTCCAGCATAAAGACTGTAGCTTTCTTCCCTACTACTAAGAACTACATGGCAACATGAAGGAAGGAACCATAATAAAACTGTTTAAATTCCAGCCTACTGTGAGATTAATAAACCATGGAGATCTGACATTACTGCAGATGTAGAGCATTAATTCCTTCTGGCAAAGCCTACAAAAACATATTCCATAAAGGTATAGCCAAAATATTTCATTTTATATTGGGGAAAGGGGTGGCATCAATGTCTGACTTCAAAAGTACCTGTTCTCTCCTGAAATGCTACCCTATCTGTATAATGTAGGGGTTTTGTATTTTAAAATAATTATGACAGAAATGATGACTGAAAAAAACAATCCAGTATGTTTAAATCAACATATTTAGGATTTTCAGGGTATCCAGACGACTGCCCCAGGCCTGCCCGTGTGCCTACTGTGCCACCACACCCAGCTGTGCTGTCCCCACACCACCACAATCAGCTACTGCAACTGCTCTCATCTACTTGCCCACAGCATCCACCCTTCAACATTTGCTACACATTTAGCTTCCATGCACCATACGGATGGTTGCTGCCCATAATTAATTTCCTAGGCTTCTCTGGGAAACCATCCTGTCACTTGGCAAGGAATGCAGCTCTCCATCTGACTCCTAGCATGACTCAAGATTACTGTGCAGGGAATAGAGCTCATGCTTTCATACAGAATAATTTGAAATATGAAAGCAAGTATGTTGATCCTCAAGCAAAACATTATTGGTGGTGTTTTTTCTAAGCTGGGAAAATATACATCTGTAAATCAGGATTAAATTGAATTGCCATTCCAAATCATAAATATCAGTGCATAAGAAATATCAAATAAATATCAATGGTAAAAATTCTACAGTCATAATCCTTTTAGAAATCGGGGTCCTCAGTGCAAACATAACAACAGCTGGTGCAATTTCACCTCTTTCACACAGCCACCAGGCCAGAAGCTCTGGTAAGGTGCTGCTCTCCCAAAGGGGATTCTACCAGAACAAAAGCACAGGTTCTGCGTGTGTGTTTCACTTCTGCTTTTCACACTCCAACATGCTCTGTAATACCTTTTACACCCAGTGAAATGAAAATGGCCTGTACAAGTTAAGCCTTCCTCATTCCCTTCTGGGAATAAATTAATTTCACAGAGTCTTACATTTCAGCAATATGATCTGGCCAGATGGGGAGGAGCTGAGAGGCAGGGCCGGGACAGTGCAGCTGGGCAAAGGCAGCACTCCGGTAACTGTGTAAGGTTTCTTGGCACCTGAGACTGCCAGGCTTCTAAACCTGGGGTTCAAATCTACAGAGTTGGTGGGTGGCAGCAATAGTTTTGGTTATTCTGAATGTAAGTAGGCAGAGGTGTGAGCATGGAGTTTACAGAAACAACACTTGTCATGGGTAATGCAATCTGGTGGCAAAACTCTGGTTTAGCACAGACATAAAGGAAAAAACACTGCTTAAATCTACAACTGGCAGAATCTTCAAGAAAGGGGGCTGTGGACAGGAACTGGGGCCAAAGTAATAATGAGAAATAGGAAAAACTAGTCAATGGGAAATCAGGCTGATTCTCATCTTTAGCAAGTTTTTACCATCTGGAAGTAAAGATCCAGGCTATGTATTTACAGTAAGAAGACAGCTTGTAATTAGCCATGTTAGAGATGGATATCAAGGGCTCAGATATATATTTTATGATAAAGCGTGGGATTCTTCCTTCATTTTAGCTTGACTATAGCAAGTATTATCAATTGCACGTGGCAATTTACACTATAATCCATTAAAGTACTGTGAAATTGCCTAGCAATCTCATATTTTTTTATTTACAAAATTTTGCAAGTACTATTGAAATACTGAGGCAACATAAGAATGCAGCAAAATATATGACACAAATACAAATTTAGGAACAATAAAATGTTTCAGTAACAAAATGAAACTTCTTGCCCAATCACAAATTTGACAGCAAAAACAGTAGTGGTTTATTTATCTTGTCAGATGTTAATCTTTACTGATATTCCCTGAAGTCAAATATATCCACACAAGCTTATGTTTTCATATGAAACTATAATATTGCACAGGAGATGATCTTTTACATTATATTCATAAGGAGGAAAAAAAGAGGCCCATTTCAAATTCTCAATCACTCAAGTGAATCTTCAACAGCTTACAAGGCATTGTATATAGCCAAACAAGGGCAGAATTTACATTAAGGAGTTTTATCTGTGTAGGTATCTGGGCATACCTGACAAAAGGCAGCAGCTATTCTTCACATGATGTACCTTCTCATCATACACCCACAACTTCTAAATTAAAGATATACAAACTTGAAAATTTTAATCTTGCATTAGGTGGTAGTTGCAAATCAGAACAGAACATTTACAGTTTTCCAGAGATTTCATCTGCTTACGATGTTTGTTGCCACATAGGCTTTGAACATCCTAAATATACTCTGCCCTGCTCAGAATGAAAACAAAGAATTCTTGAGAAAGGATAAGATTTTTCTCTGGAGCTAGATTAGATTATACAGCTGATCATTTCAAATTACCAAACCCTACAGCAAATGCACAAAATCGTCGTGTAAGCAGGTAAGCAAGCTAAAGGCATTGCACTGTAAGAACCAACTTCCAGTGGAGGGACAGAGGGCACAAAAAGCATCTGAAAGCAGTTTTTTGCAATACATCAATTTTACTTATGTCATACACCATCTAAAAATCTTGTGCAAAACTAATGAAGTTTTTTATATTTTGCTACATTTGGCAAATGACTTCTCTGCTCCTCAGATCTTGCACAGTACTAACAACACTAAAATCTTTCAAAGGAACACTATAACACTACTCTTTTCTTGCATGCTGATATAATTCAAGTAAGATTCTTCTTCTTCAATATGTTTATAATAAAATGCTTGCAACAGTGAGAAAATTGAGATTTAATTCAATATTGCTGGGCTTCGAACAGCATGAGTTCACTGGAACAAGTAGAAAGAATACCTTAACCTAATCACTTTGCTTCAGTGAGCACCTCATGAATTCTGGATTAAAAAACAAACAAACAAAAACAAACAAAAACGAAACCCCACATTCACTTTTAGCTGGCAATCACAATGAGTTTATTAAATAAAATAAACCACCTATACAATCAATGCTCTTATATTTTTCTTTTTCCCAACCACATTTCAATTCTATAAATAGTACTATACATTTCTATTTCCTTGTGCAGTGATATTTTAGGAAATTCTGCTTGTTCAATTACTGCCAAGAACTCTGGACATCACTGGGAGCTTTGGCCAGGTTGTCACAAATGAACCTATACAGAAGAAAAATTAATAAGAGTGATAGGTCTACCCTTCACAAAGCAACGAGAATGTAACAGCTACAGCTCTTGTAACCAGTGGTATTTTAGAAATGGAAATACAGACTGGCATGAAATACGTCCCACAGGAGGCTGAGAGAAAAGTCAGCCATATCTCTCTCTTGCAAAATCCCAAGATTCTATTATACTGATTTTTCAGTGTAATAGTTATTTGTATCAATCAGTGCAGTTATTTGTGTAAATCAAATGTTCTATGGAGTTCAGTAAATGAAACAACTAAGGGGGTGGGAGGATGTCTCTGCCCTAACAACAAACCATCTCTTCTGGATTGCTTTCTGCTTTTGCCTGTGTCTTGTCAAATATACTACAGACAGATGAAAATTTATGAATTTTGAAACTACAGAAGGTGGCTTTTTCACAACTTTTGAGTTTTTTTAACGAGTACATTTAATACTGCCAAAATAGTTTTGACTGATAAAAACTTATCTTTTATTATCTGCCTAATAGGATTCCATAGAAGAGTCTTTGGAGGACATGTGGAAGGATTATCGCTAACATTAAGGGTACAGATTAGCTTCCATATCCTCTGAGCTCAGTAGGAATAAACACTCCCTCAGGGTCTGTTCTGAGGCTATGGCAAATACAGATTATGAGATTTCAGAATAAAATCTGGATTTTATTCTGGAAAAAAAAAAAAAAAAATCAGCCTTGAACCACCTGAAAGAGACTGCATTATTTGGGTTAAAAGTACCACTATAATTTTTAGAGAAAAAGATTGCGTTACAGTCCCTGTTGCATCCTTTAGAAACAGTCCATGTATCATGCTTTTGTAAGTGTTCTCACAATCAGTGAGTTCCCAAAAAAATCTCACAACAAAGTCTGATAAATATTAAAAGGAAGATATCAAGCTTTTAAAACCTTAGAAATATTTGGCATAGCTTTAAATGCTTATCTAAAAGCTGAGTTAATACAAAGGCATGCTGTCTTTGGCTGACACTTCTTGAACAGAGCTGTTCTTTCCTACGATACTGTTCTATTAATTTTAGAAATTCATTAGTACCATAATCTACAACTCAGCATTAATTAAAGTCTTCTATACAATCCATTCCAGGTGCAGATGATGAGGCAGCATTAGACCTCTAACAATGCCTCCAGCCCCTTAGATCCCACAGAGTGCTGCTATTCTTTTGCTTAACTAGATTTGCTCATTCCTGCACTGTAACAAACAGAGATTAGATCTGGTCTGAACTCAGACCACTACATTTAATTAAACATAAATGGTTCGTACTCAGACCTCAGGTATGCATGGGTAACTCCCATTCAGCTGAGCCACTGATTTCAACTCCCATTGATCAATTTCCTTTAATCTCAAGAACAAAACAATGACCAAAGTTCAAGTCCATATGAGCAGAGGTGAAAGAATACAACATGCAGTGAATACAAACGCTGTTTGAGAAAAGATTTTGATCCAGAGTGACTAAAAGACACTTTAGGATTTTGATGTAATAGAATTTTTTTAAGTGAAGAATTTTCTGTCATAGAAGATGTACCTCTAAATTGTCAAAATCAGTATCTTTTTTGAATGGCGAAGACAAACATTTCCACTACAATAGCAAAATACACATGCAACTGTTAAAGTTTCCACTGTATGGACCTGTAGCCATACACCAAGATTTTGGTACGAGTTCAGACTTCTCAGCTCTCTTTCAAACAGCATCATGGAAAATCATCTAAGGCACACTGTCAGGGACAGCTGTGATATCAGCAGTTCCTGCAGGACTGTCATGGTTTAACCCCAGCTGTCAAGTAAGCATCACACAGCTGCTTGCTCACTGCCCCGCTAGTGGAACCAGCAACAGGATCAGAATAGCAAAAGCCACAGAACTCATGGGTTCACATAATGACACTTCAATGACTACAGCAAAAGCTGCACATGCAAGTAGAGCAAAGCAAGGAATTAATTCAGTGCTTCCCATGGGCAGGTGTTCAGCCATTCCCAGGAGAGCAGTGCTCCATCATATGCAACAGTCACTTGGGAGGACAAATACCATCACAATCCAAACATCCCTCCTTCCTCCTCCCTCCCCCAGCTGTATATGCTGAGCAGATGCCATATGGTCCAGGATACCCCCTTGGTCAGCTGGGGTCGCCTGTCCTGGCTGTGTCCACTCCCAGCTCCTTGAGCACCCTCAGTCTCCTCAATGCTGAGGAAGTAAGAGAAGCAGAAAAGGCTTTGATGCCTGATTTTACTTTTAAAAAATGATCTCATCCTCTGTTTTCAACCTGTATACTAAAAATCCTAATGAGCTGAGACCTATTTTAATGAGTATTGAGATTTGTTCATAGTTAAGATTTATTTTAATAGTTGTTCCTAATGAGTCGGTATTTGTTTTAATGACTGTCACAGAAGGATTAGTTTTACATAGCAAGTGTAAAGAAAATATGTGAAGAGCAGTGGACTCTACTGGATATTCTATTTTGTGACTTTGATTGGAATGGGCTTTCACAAAAATCCCACTTCTGCTAGTATTAGCATACTAAATTTTCTCCAGACATTTACTCCTCTCTCTAAGTTGTCTGGTTAAGGTTTCTGCTTCCAAGTGATGCTGAAGCAAGCAGACAGGTGCTCATCCCAGCCCCACATAATCTCAAAGTGCGTCTGGGATGAGGGACATGCTGCAATAAGGCAGCCGTGAACCGTGCTTTTTATGATCCATAGCTGAGAATAACTATGGCCTAAGCCAATGCTGCATGGACTCAGAACACTGCTGATAGTTTTTAATTTCCAGTTCAAGCAAACTGTGGAACTACATAGAAATCTTTCCCTCAATGCTCAGGTAAAATGCTTTAAGACTGCAGGTTAAAGCTCTGTCACTGCTGGAAGATTTCAGTGCAGTGCCAATCACCATGAACAATGTTTGGAGCCTGCAGAAGGTGACACTTGCCTGGGAAAGCTTCTGTGCAAGGTGTAGAGCTACCACCTGATTCAAGTGGACTATGAGAATAACTACTTTTTCAGAACATGATTTGGAATCTTTACCCATCAGAAGTGTACATAAGATCCAGATTAAGCATCACCATCTGGAAAAAGTAAGATCTTAAGTACCTAATAACTAACACTTAGTTAGAACTCCATTACCCTGAAAGATCTGAGTCTTCCCTAGTGAAATCACTATGGGTAGCAAATGGATTTCTAAGTATGATTAATATCAAAAGAGAATTTTAAATGTACATGTAATGAAGGACAGAAAAGGTAAGACATCACCAAATTTCTTTTTAATGGTTAAAATGGTACAAGAGATTTTATTGCTCTACAATGTTCACCTCAAAAGAAAGAAATAGTTTAAATTATTCAAAATGAAAAGAGCCCACTCTTTACAAGGACACAACCTTCATCTGTTTGAATTACAGCTTTGTCCTTTGTATTTTCCCATAGCTGAAAATTTCTGACTAGTTCTGTTGGAAATAAGAATGCTTTTATCTTTAATTTCTGTGTTTCAGTACTTATTTTCCTAAAGTTCTTTAAACATTGCCATGCAAATGTACTTATATTTACATTTCACAGACACATATCATCCCAGCTACTTTGCTGAATGAAAGAACACTGGATAAAACAGCACAAGCTTGCCACAAAGACTTATGCACAGGCTTAAATTTCAATGGACTAGTCATTTGCTTAAATTTGAATAACTATGCAGATCTTCATAGTACTGTAGCTGAATTTTTAACACATATTAACTTCATTATGACATTTTTAGACTTCAGATAAAAGTGCATTTATGGTAAGTTACTTGAGTTCTGCAAAACTCAATACATCAGAACCTACAACTTTCAGACACAGAAGTAATAAAAAAAGAATTTTCAAATCTTGTCCTATACTTCTGTCTTGTCAGTGGGGGTTTGAGCATGGAACCATGCATATGAATACAACTGGCTCTCATGAACTTTGTTGACTTCATAATGCTGTAATACACATG
>WEKY01042015.1:0-27058 GCA_013390045.1 Picathartes gymnocephalus
TCGCCCTCGCCGGGCCGGCGCGGGGCTGTCAGTCCGTCGGGCACCGCCGTCGCCGCGCGCCCTCCTTCCCGCCCTTCCCGCCGGCCTCTGAGGGGACGCACCGGGAGCGGCCATGAAGATCTGGAGCTCGGAGCACGTGTTCGGGTGAGGGGGCCGGGCGGGGAGGGCCAGAGGGCTCGGCGAGACCCCGGCGCTTCACCGGGCCGGGCCGTGTGGGGCGAGCCGAGTCCCGCCGGGGTGACGGTGAAAATAGGAATACTGCGGGTGCGGCCGAAACAGGAGGAGGAGGAGTAGGTAGGCCGGGAACGGGCCTCGGCGGTGCCGGTCCTGCATCCCCTCGAGCTTCTTCCTGCGCGGCCGGACGCCGCGCCTGGGCTTCTCCTAGCTCGAGAATAGCATTCCAACAGGATGGAATGGCAGAGCTGGCCCGACAGCGTGATGGCTTGGTAAAGGGCTGGGTATTTAGGAACAATAGCTTTTATCCTAAAAATAAAAATAAATCCTAAGCTACTGATGTAGTCGATAATATATTCCAAGAGGTGTGGGCAGATTGACTGTGTCCCGCAGCTTAGCCTCAGGTACTGCCGCTGAGGTGCCCAGCAGCCAGCTCTCTAAACGTTCTTTCCGTCAGTGCTTTTCTGCATGGGACGTGGTTCTGGCCATCCAGTTCCACCTTCGTGTAACGAGGAAACAACAGAGAAAAGTGTCAGGAGGTGTGTAACGAGTTGTCCCGGGGAGCTGGCGTGGAGGGCTGAGCAGTGCTGGTGCAGCTCTGGGAGTGCCATCGCCGATGGCTCCTCTGCTACAGGTGTTCCAACAGTCTTAAAGCCCTAAGAGCACTGGGGGTGATAGTTCTTAGAATATTTACAAAATATCCCAGATGTGTTGAGATAAAATTTCCTTAATTACCTCAACACAACTGAATTCCTTACACTGATGCAGGTACTGGATGCTCAACTTCAGCATTGGCCTGGTGTAAGTGAACTGTGGTTTCTAGCAGCAAATATCAGGCAGAGGCTGGTCGAGCATGACGCAGCTCTTGAGTTTGAGATGAGTATCTGTCACCTAGGGAATGCAAAAGCTATTTATATTTGACATTTTCTCATCAAGTTCTGCATTAGAACATCCCCATCTTATGATGTAATGTGTGTGGGTGTAGGTAGTTCATTTGAATGGTTAATAAAATATTGTTGTGCCTTATCAAATCTCTGACTCAATCCCTCAGTGACATTTAACAGAATTTTGTCATTTTCATTCGTGTATCTTCTGTTGATGGAGGTGTAGAGTCAGCAAAGATGGAACAAGGAATAGTCCTCCAGCTCTCCTTCTGCTGCAGGAATTGAGGGCTCTTATTTCTCCTGCTTGCACCAGTAAAGCTTTCTGACACTCTTCTTGTTAGAAAAATAAGTTATTTTTCAGACTTTCTGTTTGTTCTTGTAGTGCTGTACTGTCGGTGTCTTTCTGTACCAGTCTATTTTAAGACTAAAATAAAATCCATTTATGGCCCTAAGTGCCACTCTTAAGTAGAAGTTGGCACCCCTAAGCCTTCTTAAGTTAGATACCAATTGTTGAATTTTTAAACATACCTTTAAAGGCTTTAAGGGTATCATGTCAGTACAGTCAGTTACTCTGAATATAGAACTGATTAGGGACAGAATTTCTCTATTGGATCAAGTCCATAGTTTCTGTAGCCTGCTCTGTTTCAGAAGGAAATATCTGAAGTACCTCAAGAGCTGTGTGGACAGTCTGGCCTTGTGTAGCAGGACTGCTTCAATCCCAGGAGTATGATGTTATCAAAATTTGTTTCATAAAAACAGTTCTGAGAAGAGTATCCATAAGTGGAATTCATGCTAACAAACTGGTGGAAGCACTAGTATAGGTGCAGACATAAGGCTGTGAGCTGATGGGGTTTCTAAAAATCTGTTTCTTTATTTTGAACTTCCCAATCATCCTTTTTTTAGTAGAATTTAATTTCACTTTGGTTTTTTTTGCTATAGGAAGGAGGAGAAGCTAATTACTTCCTCTTTAGTTTATTTGGTTTGCTTAGAATTGCAGAATAATTTATGGTGGAGTGGACTCCTGGAGGTCATATAGTCCAACCCTCTTCTCAAAGCAGGGCAAGCTTAAGTGTTAGGTCAGGTTGCTTTCCTGGTAGAGTTCTGGAATGAGCTGAGATTTCCACCATCTCTGTGGGCACTGCTTGGAATGTCACTTTTAGCAGTGAGTGACTGTTGCCCCTTGCCTTAATTTTTCTTAGTCTTGCATTAATAATTCCTTGCTTCAGTCTGGAGAGAAGAATTCATTTTTTCTTCTGTTTGTGTGTCAGTACTTTCTTATTGCCTTTCCAAGCATAACTGTATTCCAAAGGGACTTCTGGGGGCTGTGAAGCTGTACAGCCTGTACCATATTGCACAACCTATATCCTGATTTAGTATCACCTGAATACTTGTGACTGAATACAAAATACTTAGAAATGCTCTCTCCTCTTCCTTTTCCAGACATCCCTGGGATACCGTTATCAAAGCTGCTATGAGAAAGTACCCCAACCCCATGAATCCATGTGTGGTAGGAGTAGATGTCCTCGACAGGAGCCTGGATAACCAGGGGAGGCTGCACAGTCACCGTCTTCTCAGCACCGAGTGGGGATTGCCCAGTATTGTAAAAGCGGTATGTTTTGCAGCCTTCATTCTTTATTAAGGATGTGATGCACTTTTGTGTCGTCCTCTAAATTGGAGCGGACTTCAGAGTAAAAGCTGAAATTTGTGTATGTCTGTAAATGCCTTCCAGGCTGGTCTGTGGCTGATACAGGCCATGCACTGTGGCTGATACAATCTAGACAATGAAGTCTTGCCACTGATCACAGTCCACTGGTATCCGTGAATTCCTTTATTTATTTGGGGTCACTAAGAACTTGGCATTTACGTGTTTTAAGGTTCAGTTTGTTAGTTTGATTTTGGTACTTAGCAGTCTGTTTTTTCCCCTTTAGATATTAGGAACAAGTAGAACACTGACTTACATTGAGGAACATTCTGTGGTAGATCCAGTGGAAAAAAAGATGGAACTTTGCTCAACTAATGTGAGTGGTGGCTTAAAAAGTTTCTGATAATTAGTTCTGGAAGTTGCATGTTTTGCCCTTAACATTTAGATTAGAAATGTATCTGTGTCTTTCATTAGAGGCAACAATTTACGTGTCTTAGTCAGTGTCTTAGGCAACTCTTTTTTTTCTTCTCATAATTTAAATACTTCATCATCAAACATTTGTGATTCTGTTTTTAATGTAAGATTATTTCTCAGAGTGCATGTAAAACAGACTTTAAGATGAATGTGTTCTGCAATTTACAACGAAAGTTTTAATGTGAAATTTTTGTCTTTTTTCATAGAATGTAAATGAAGTATTATGCTATATTTTGGTATCCTGGGAACTTGTAACTACCAGATTTAACATGGGGTTGTCTGTAGGGGAGCCTTGTCTCTGTACAAGAGGCCTTGTCTTTCCTGAGTATTAATTTTCTGTCTAGTCCAGGTAGTGCTGTGGGAGTCTGGAAGAGCCTCTCTGAACTGTCAGCTGTAAATCAGACTCAACATTCAGAGAAAGCTGTTGGTGCTCTGTACTGGGAATAGGAACTTTGATATAATTAGATCAAGGATAGGAGAAAATGCATCACCCTTTATAGGTCTTTTTATTGACTGTGTTCTGGGTTTTATATGCTGTGTACACTATTTTGACGTTAAACTGAGTGCTCTGCTATTGAGTAGTGTTGCTGATAACAGAAAAATGAAAGGCGAGAAGTGAGAATTTCAGCTCTGTTTTTGTTCTTAAGATTACGCTCACAAACTTGGTGTCTGTTGACGAGAGACTGGTTTACACACCTCATCCAGAAAACCCAGAAAAGTAAGTAGGGATATTTGTGTGTCTTTGTGTCTAGGAGACAATTTGTTAGTCTAGTTCAGCTTAGGTATTAACCTTTTTTTATTCCCTTACAGGACTGTGTTAACTCAAGAAGCAATTATTACTGTTAAAGGCATTAGCTTGAGCAGTTATCTGGAAAGCTTGATGGCAAACACAATATCTTCTAACGCCAGAAAGGTACATCTTTATTCTGTTTTCTCCCTCTCTCCCCTCACCCAGTCGTTCTTTTTTTTGAAATAGTAATTGTGTATGTTGAATGTTATATTTAATTTCTTGAGATTTTCTGTGCAATGTTTCAATAGATTTTTTTATAGAACCTCAGCAAGTAGAATATAATTTCCCAAAATATGAAAAGGTGTCACTGCTAAATCTTTATTTTCAACTAGAATTGCACAGCAGAACAAACAAGCTTCTACGTGTATGCTACAGTCCCAGATAGCATACAAACTTTTTTAGTTGGGATTTGGTTTTTTTTGCTTTCCAAAGTACTTTTTTAAACACTAGCCTCCTATTTCTAGGAGTTAGTGCTAGCAGAGAATGTAACTTCACTTTCAGCTTTTATAATGTGGATTTATCAGTTAATGCATATTTTCTATGCCACTTTTGTCAGTTGTTCCAGTTCATATCCATTATTGAGCTGTCTCCTTGCCTTTGGCTGAAAGTAATGTCATGTAAGAAGCATATTGTTTGAGGAGGTGAGACTGTGCTGGCTCCCCTGAGTAACACTGCACTGGCTCCTCTGTGCTGTGCTTGCTTTTTCTATTTGGCTTGCAGCCATGGAGCTGCTCTTCAACACAGGCAGGGTTATGGGAGTGCTTATTCTTGGGCACTTTGTCCTACAGTTCTTTGGGGAAGGAATGGAATTGCTATAGAAGCATAGGACTTTCTGCCTAACAGCAGGATGAGTGCACCTGGAGTTTGAGATTGTGCTCTGCACTGCTGGAGGGATTCAGCACAGTGGGAATCTGGCCCAGGTAATTCCTGCTATGCTAGAGATCCTGTGCTTTGGCCAGCCCTTCATCCTTGTGAGGAATGCTCCTTGACTAAGTCAGTGTAAGCCAACTTGGTAGGACCAACTGGATCAGAGAGGAGAAAGCCTCCTTTTCCACGTTCTGTGTGCTTTTCCTAAAGTGAGAGGAAAACATGTTAAAATCAGGATGGGGAAGGAGTGATGGATCATTTCTAGACATTGAAGAGTACCTTTACCTAGCTGAGTGCTCTCTGAAATGGAAGGTATTTCAGTTAAATTACAGTTCTGTTCTGGTCCGGTTTCCACTTAAAAGTCTATGTGGGGTGTATATTCTTGAAAGAGAGGAACAAACCCTGGCTCACAACCAAATTTCAGGTTGACCCAGAGGTAGCAAAGCACTGTGTAGTTGGCTGACGTGCCAAATCAAGTTAGGCACACTTAAAAATGCTGGCCAAATTCCTATTGAGGCATCGGTTATGTTTGCATGTCTCTTTTGAAGTCAGGGAAACTGTAAATATTTCTTGGTACCTGTTGAGGCGTTGCCTGTGAGAGAGCTCAATTTCTTTTAAAGATTGTTCCGTTCTGCCATTTTCAAGGAGCACACTGGCTCACAAGCTTCTTGCAAATCAGAAAGATCTTCTTGTCCTGTGTATTTCACTGAAAAGTCTCTAGAGATTTTGAACTTGGCAGGAATTTGTAATTGCTGTTACCGACCCTTTCTTTGCTAGGCAGTACCTACTGTGCTTCTACCAGCTCTTCTTGCATGCTGTGCTGTGCCTCTGTGCTCTAAGCACCCCTCTTAAACTTCATGGCAGTTATTGAAAAATGTTTTGTTGTTCTGAAGAAATAGGAATTAGTAAGATATTGCTCTGAGGTAGCAGTGGCAGGTGATGTATTATTATTTTTAATGACGATGAAAAAAATCATTTGCTGTTTGTTGTAAATCTTTTTTACTCTAGGGGTGGGATGCTATTGAGTGGATAATTCAAAATTCTGAAAGCGCTCTAAGCTAGCAATTCTCCACACCTGCAGTTTGTACTAACTAGTGGTAATGCCAGCATTCTTCTTCTTGGTACAGCATTTCAGCTTTCTAGCAAATACGTGCATGGATTGTTGTCGCGTGGATTTCATAAATTACCCTGCATGTCTGTTTTACACACCTTGCATACAGGAATGGCAGACCTGTTCATTGCACTGCAGTTGTAGAGGATGAGCGTAGTCCAGTCCAGGCTGGCTTCATGAATCCATGCTTGTGCCACTGGGCAGCCAATGCGCTGCAGCCGTGTCTTGTGCCACACAGTCTTGCTTATGGCTTGAAGACTGCAGACAACTAAGGATGTGAAGCAGTACTTCCACCAAGAGTTTGATCTGGTCCTAGTTTCTTTGATTTCAGTATATGAAGCTGGTGCCTAAAGAAATTAATAAATTGGCTAGTGAGTGGAATTGGCATTATAAAAATGAAACAGAACTGTGTTCTTAGGATATAAAATCGATTTCTTGAAACAGGTTGCCTAACAGGGGTAATCTTTTGCATAGTGAAATTGTATTTGCTTTTCTTCTACCTGAGGAATAGTGTTGCCCTTCTAGGAAATCTGTGCTAAGCTTGAAGCTGTCAGGATGCCAGACTGTTCCTGCTTTTCATTGTTCTTGTAGTTATACTCATTTTGGTAGTGACATGTCCCTGCAGTGATGTGACTATGAACAAATCTGAGTTCAGGGTTGAGAGAACTAGGTGTATTTGCCTCTGTGGGACCCCTGTGCAGATTGCTTTCCTTCCACTAGCCTGTGTAGCCTGTCCCTGTCATTCCTGTATTGGCTTCTGCTTCAACCAATAAGATTTCTTAAAAAGAAAGAAATCCATTTTGCTGCTTCTCCTAGTTAAGAAAGTCGGGCTTTTTTCACTGCTTACTTTGAGATCTGTATATGCCATGGGTGTTTGCTTTTATGTTCTCATTCCACTAAGCTTTTATGGCTGTTTTTCTGGAAAACATTGACTAGAAAGGCTCAGCACTTATCAGTCACTTAAGCTCTACCAACAACTCTTCATATGCAGCGCCTGTTCTGCCAGCCACGTCATGCTGCTGACACCTGCAATAATGAATAACACAACGTGCATGCCTGGAGATGAATGTGCTTGCTTCATGACTGACTGCAGAACTTGTACAGTATGAGACTTTATAGACAGTCCTCTGTCAGATTTTTTCTGATAACTGAGTAGTTTCATGGTATTTGGAGGCTTTGGATCTGGTTGAGATTTCTAACTTAAGTTCCTGTGCAGAATATTCCTGAAGTCTTCCTTGCCAAAATCATGAGTTTATTGTTAGCTGCAAAATACGGCATGGAGTATATGCAAGTCTAAGGAGACATACACAGACCAATGCATTCTCAAAAACTGGAGGAAATATCTTGGTGCTCCAGTTGAATGTAATGGACTTTTACAATTAATTTATCTCTTCAACAAAGATATCAAGGAAAACACAATGATGTCATTGTTTCAAGTCAGGGCCTGAAAAGAATCTCAGTGTTTTTCTGTTTTCAATGGCAGGGGTGTTTGACCTTCTGACAAGTCTTCTTTGAGTAATATAACAAGTATAACATTCAAGCTGCTGCTGTCTCAGTTTTGTGTGCCTGTGTCACCTCAGAGAGGATATTTAAACCTGACTTTTAAATGTCCAAATGCCTGCTTACTGAAAGATGATTCCTCCTCCCTTCCCCCCACTTTTTCCTTACTGAGCATTCATCTCAGTTAATTCATGCTGGTTACAACTTGTTGCTGTGCAGTAGCTTACCCATGTCTGGGTGCTTTTATTCCTGCTTTGCTGGTGTTCCCAGGTCTTGCAGAGCCTGTGGAGAAGGTGCAAGTTACCACCTGCTGAAGAACAGTCACTTCTGTGCACAAATGGAAGGAGCTCAGAAGCTAAATCATCCCTTCTAAGGTCTTTTATCAGCAACCCATACTTAAAGTAGACAATTTCAATCATGCTTTCTTGAATATTATTAGTATCTTTTAAAGGCATCTCTTGAACTAATTAACTTAAACATCGTGGTTCTTGAGGTAATTTGGGGTGGAGCTGAATCTCCATTTCTGAGCCTTGACTAAGAGCTGAACACTTTATTGTGATACCTGGATGGATGACTTTTCTCAGTTTAGGGACTGCCTGCCAGTGCAGAAGTAGCAATTACTGTTTATTCTGTGAGTCCCTGTAATATGGAAAACCCAAAGAGAAACTGAGTCAGCCCTTCACTGACCTTAGTGAGAGTCTTGAGATAACTGTGTTCCTATTCACATTAAAACTTTATTTCTTTTAATAGGTTACACTTTGCACTCTGGATCTGGGCTTTTCATATTATTCCAGATTAACGTTTCTAGCCTGGCAAAAAAATCCTTGAAGAGTGTATGAGCTTTGTTCTGACATTCTTTTTTCCTTAGGTTTTCAAAGTTGCTTATGCAGATTCTTGTTCATGCTTAGTGGTCTATAAAGGACAACAGCAGGTTCTGGACACTACAATGTTTCTGTGCCTTTTATCACCTTTAATGCATACAACAAAATTAGCACATCACAGTTTGGAACAAAACTGTGCAGAGGAGGCTGTGCCCCTCCTTTCTGTCAATGTCTGCAGAACATTGACAATGGCTCTTCTGGACATTTATGACTTTTTGGGCTAAAACCTTTATCTCCAGAATTCTAAACTTGGCTCTGTGGCTCGCACTTACTGCTCTCCGCTGTTTGTATTTCTTGTTCTTAGTAGAGTAATAGAGGTGAATGTCTCTTGACTTCTCTCTAAGTGAAAAAAAGCCAGATGTTCTCCTGGTCTGATTCCATTTGCTTGCTTTGGCAAAAGCTGCTATTCTGAGCTTGCAGAGCTCTAAAATCTTTACTTTTGTTTATTTAGAGTCATTTTCTTTATTTTCTTGACTTCATTGTGCTGCTGGCTGCATCTTGTGGTCACTGGGGTGCAGCTGCTACAGGGTCTTCTTAAAGTAAAAGGTTTTTGCCAGGCTTGTTGTCCTGGGTTCTCCAGCTCGTAATGAAGCACTGGCTGTCAGTTCTAAGCTTGAGGCATTCCCATTCCTTGATATAAAATGTGCAATTCCAGTCTCTAAATTAGTTGGGTTTATATGCTGAAAAGTTGCTGTGTACAAATATAGAATTCAGTGTGAGTCCACTTCTGAACTCTTGACAGATATCAGATCACTTAGCTGCTACTTCAAAGAGCACTTGGAAGGCTTTCTTTGTCCTGGATCTTCTCAAAAACTGCCCATATAACTTGACTAATGAAACTGAGAACAGTACCTGGATTTTGCCATAAATCTGCTGATACTCTTTGGGTGGTGGGAGCAGCAAACAGCAAAACCAGCAATTCTCTTAGGTAAGGAAACTTGACTGCTGAATTACGCCTTTTGCCTCAGCATGCTACTGGGAGCTCACACCAGCATTGCATTTGCTTCTGGCTTAGGGGTGAAGCAAAGGCCTTTGCAGTGAAGTTTCCATAAGAAGATGCTAAGAAATTATCAGTATAATCTGGTATCAAACTATGCAGGGCATGGCATTGATGTTTTAAAACAAGTTTCATGTCTGACAGAGGAAGAACTATAGCAACATGAGCAGTGGTGGTGTGTCTGTTCTCATCCTAAATTCCGGTATTTTTCTGGCAGGGTCGGGACGCCCTGGAGTGGGTGATCAGCAAACTAAACACAGAACTAGAGGAGCTGAAGTCCACGCGTGAGGGGATCAAACCAGCCATGGCAGCAGCGTCCGCGGAAAAATAAAGCCAAATATTTGGGTTCACCAAATAAAACCAAGTAACTGACAGAAAAGTCTTATTCTGCAGACTGCTCTGTAGAGCTCCCTCCCAAGGCTGATCTGCAGAGGTTTTGTACATTTATAAGAATATCGGATCAGCGGAAAAGTAACCTCATCCATCATCTCCACAGCAGCTGTTTTTGCCTACTGAAGATTAAACTGACCTCCTGCAGATGCTCTTTTCATTTGAACAAATTATGTTTAACACTGGAAACAAAACATTTAGCACATTTTAAATGGCCTAAATGTGCCTTTTTAAACAAAGGTGGAGGGCATGTTATATTTGCACCATCTCAAACTGAAAAACTTGAAAAGAATACATGTGTGGGATTAAGGGTTTTCCGTGTGAACTTCTGTTCTGTGAAGAGCTGATAGGTCCTAGACCACTGAATTCGTCTGGTTTGTAATCTGATAATGTCTTATGGCCAGTTAAAGGGAACTACATGAGTCAGAACATGATACTGTAGAATTTGATATTTATCTAGAGGATCATGTTGAAAGGCTACATCTTGTGTGGAACTAACTCTCCTTAGGTTGTTTAAATGTGCTGCCTGAACATGACACACAGGTACTTTACCTCTTAGATTGTTTGTATCCGTACAAAGGTAGTTTATATTGATGTTAATAGCCTAAAATAGTTTTTTCTGGTGGGGAGAAGGGTATAATTTATTTTCTTATTTATTAATTTGTCCTAGTTCCTCCCCTCCCTATGAGGACAGGGACAGTGATTACTGGAAGGTGCTGAAAAATACTTATTTATCTCTAAGAAGGGTACTTGTAGGCTGCTGGAATGACGAGACAGTGCTGTTCCACTGATCCTTGCTCTTCACATTATGTCTTAACTGAGGGAGAAATTGATGCAATAACCAGAAATGAGAAATGAGCAGAAAATTTTAAATCCAAGTGATAAGATTTCATAAAGAGAAACTCTTCATTCCCTGAACGGAGAAGACAAGAGTACAAGAAGAAAAAATTGACTCTCTTTTCTGAGTGCTTTCTGTTAACTACTGACTACCAGTGTAACCAAACCTTTTAAACACTTTTCCACATGGGTACAAAATGGTTTTAAAATCCTTTTAAATGCTTCTCATTATCTGGAAAAATACTCCAATAACTGCAAATATATATTGGTAATTACTCTAGCCTTGTCTGATGTTTACAGAGTTGTCACGTTTGATCCAGATGTAGTATATGTTTCTCAGACAGAACGCTCTGTTAGGGCATTTTAACTTATTTTTTGGTGTGCACACAAAGTGAAATAAATGTTGCAAGGATGTTAACTTGTTCAAGTGGCAGGCATGCACTCAGGAAGCTGTTAAAGTGCATGAGTAACTTCTAAAAAAATAGAAGCCTAAAATGTTGGTCACTGTCTTGATCTGATAATTTTAAAGTATGTTTAGCTTAATGGAATTTTCAGCATTCATATTCTGGTTAGTTTGAAAGTAAACTTTAATTTGGGTGTAACTAAATTACACGATCCTAATGAATAAACCTACTTTAAAAAATATGTCTACTAGTTGAAAGCAATTAAATGAATAGCAAATATTTATATTGCTCTTTTTACGTGGACCTAAAGCCCTTCATATTTTGGAACAGAAACTTAGAGCCTAAAGCAGCCCCTGTCTGGAAGATATGACGGGTGGCTTTTGTGCAGGTCAGTTTTCTCGTTCTCAGCAGTGATGCCACTTCCTAGGTGAGGAGCACAGAAGATGTTGTAGCTCCTGGTGCTGTTCAGCTAGGCAGGGGAGTGCAGCTGTGACAGAGCTCTGCACAAAAAGAGGGAAAAGTTGGTGACGTGTGTACATTTGGAAACCTGTGCTGCAGCATTTCCATATGTGCCTGCTGGAGGGGATGAAAACATGACACCAGGGGTAGGAAAGCATTTGGAGAGGTTCATGTATTGCTTTGGTTTGGAGAAGAGTTGTCTAAAGCTGCTTCTTGCATCAGAAATGAAATATTTGCTTAACATTGTCTTAAGGCTGGCTGACTTGTGTATATAGCACTTCCAGCTCTGGCTTCCCATAATAGTCACCACAGGCCGTCTGGAGCTGAACTCCTGTGCCACACCCTCAGGTCAGTACCAATTACACATCAGTTTCCTGGATTACTTTCTTAACACTTTGTTTCCTTCTTGCAGGAACTAATCCCTATCTTCTTCTGTTGCAGCATCTCCTTTCTTTTTCATTCCCCCCTGGTTTGGGCTGTTTTCACTCCATTTCCTGCAACTTAGGAACTATGTGTCTAAATGCTTGGTTGTCCAATCTGTCTGCTGCTCCACTTGCCAGGCAGCAGCACCTTTCCTGCTTGTGCTCAGTCCTCTCCCACTTTTCTCTGGGCTAAAGGAGAGTGGGGAAGCCTTGGGTAGGAAAAAGACTAATTTCTTCCAGAGGCCCATTCTGTCACTCAGCTCCCTCTCGTCTTAGGGGGAGGCGCCAGTTGTGCATCCATGGGATTAGTGATATTCCTGTGGCTGCTCATTTTGCCAGTGTGTACAAAGGACCTTGCAGTGGGTGACAACTGGGACCAGCTGAGCTCCAGTGTTTAGCAGATGAAGTGGTTCTTAATTTCCCGTAAGATTTCCTGGGCAATTTTTGCCGTGCTCTGTCCGTATTGCTGGCATATGGGGCTTCCATCCTTCTTCTCCCTTGGCCATGTGACTGATCAGATCAATGGAATCTGGTGGGATCTCTAGCTGTCTGCTGTGCATAACACTGTTTTTGAAGCATCCCAATTCCCATTCCAGTTCTTAGACTGTTACAGACTCAGTTGGCCCTTGAGGCAAAAAAACCCCTCTGCCTTTGGAATTGTTTATTTTCATTTCTCCTTAGAGAAATTCCTCCATCTTTTTTTTCTTTACTGGAAAAGGCTAAAAAGTATTTCTAAAGTCGGTTTTATGCCACAGGCATTGACTGAGGTGTCTCAAAGACAGCTGCATGCGAGGGAAAGTGTTAGGCTGCTTGTGGGAACAGCAGAGTGCAGCTTTTTGGATTGGAGGAGGAGGAAAAGTGTATGTAAGAGGAAAAAAATGTGTAAAGAAGAATTCATGTAAAGTTAGCTCTGATTTGCATGGAGGGATCTTGAAGTGCTGTAGACCAAGCAGAAGAAAGCTCAGTGCTTGTAACCATGTTGATTGATAGGTAGCAAGTGCCATCTTGAATACGAATTCTGTACTTTGAGAGTTGAAAGTAGAACTGAAGTTGGCTTTTGCGAGTTGTGAGAGGGAGGGTGTTTGCAGCAGATGTTCAAGCTGCAGTTTGGTGTTTCTCAGCTTCTGGGTTGCAATTCAATGGAAATGGAGTGGAGGGTGCGATGTAGGGAGGTGACTGCATTTTAAGAATTTGGTGCCAGCACATCAGGTCTCCATATTGGATAGAAATGTGGCTGCTCCCGCAGTCCCTGCAGCTGCATCACACACGCCTGCTCTGGAAGGAAGAAGCTGGGAAGAGCTGGTTCCTGACTGCAGGGGAAGCAGCGAGGGAAGACAGCAGCGGTGGTTCCCAGAGTGCGGCAAACTGGGCATGTTGGTTCTTGGCCCTGAAGGATTTTAAGATGTTGAAGATCGCAGACTCAAGGCAGACTGGCTTCTGGTTGATGTCTGGTTTTTGTGATGGTGCCGGCTCGTGTTAGCAACAAAAGGCATTAACTTAAAAGTGTAGTCAAATGGTCTGGTGTGTAATTAATTTGGTTTGTGTAGACTAGCCTTTCTTTTTCCTAATCTGGCCTTGTGCCAGTGTGAGTCTTCCATGCTCCCCCATGCTTCTTACTTCTTTTCCTCCATCAGGTCAGCAGGCATGATGGAGGAAGGGTTATATTTATTGGGACAACAGGCAATCCTAGTGAAAGCTCCTGTATTCTTGAAAGTTTTGCTTAAGGTAAGCAAAGGCATTGAGCTGGAGCAGGTGGTGCCTGTCAGGAACTGCTGCAGAGCACAAATTGGGCACTGATGGATCTGACAATGTAATAACCAAGCACGGAGTAAATAACCAGCCATGTTGCTTGATGTGACACCTTTCATTCAAATCCTCGGGTGGAGCAGTTGTGGGTAGGCAACTCCATTCCTATTGTTGCACCTTCCTAGACTGGGAGGTGTACCCTGTGGTGCTATCCAAAATAAATGTCATGTGCAGTTTAAAAAAACACTTCTGGGTTTGACTGTGGTAATATCTAATGGGCTGTTGGTTTTCTGAAAAAGCTGCAGAAAAATAACTTCCATTAGTCTGTGCTGGGTGGGCAGTAGGATCCAGGACCAGGCTCCCTGGAGCTTGCTGTAAGCCACAGACTGCTCGAAAGCTCTGCAGGGGTCCTCTGAGCCTGGACTGGTAACTCCAGTTGGGACTGGCAGCTGCTTCATTTTGCATTACAACAGGAAAGACTCATCTAAAATCACTAGCCTTGACTTGCAAATAAGACCTTATTCATCTAATAAAATACCTTCTTACCTCACCAGCGATACTTGCCACCTGTCAGAATCATGTAGGTTATGGGCTAAACCTTTTAATCGCAGCTCCAGGGAGCAGGTCATGCTTTCACTATGGATTTGTTCAGTGAGAAGGCATTTCTGTGAAGCACAAGTCCTGTCCTTTTAATTTTCCCACAACTGAGGTGACTGAGCTGTGATTCTTATTTTACTGGAAGGCACCTGGCACCTGCAAGTGAAATGATCAGTAAGGGCTCCTAATGTGGGGCCCTGCTGGTAAAATACTTTCTCTTTTACTTTGCTATAATTTTGCTTCTGACCTAGTTAACACCTGCAGCAGCTAAGGTTCAGGGTTCTGCCTGGCCAAACAAATGTGGAACATGGCCTTGCCAACTGTGCTCTGTAAGAAATGGTACCCGTGGTCTTCACAGTTCCCTCAAGAAAGTGAGAGTGATGCAGTAATTTTAAAGAGCTTTTTATTAGTAACTCATGAACAAGAAATTGCATTTCAGAACCACATAACATGGAAACAAGCAGAAGACAATTCTGTTGCCTTTTGCTGTTAGAGCTGATGCCCCTGGTGTCCCTGAAGATGCGCAGATGGTACATGCACAGTGACAGCACAGAAGCAGGGAACGCTCGAAGGGGAAGGATTTGTGCTTTAGGCCTGTTCATGTCCAAAAATTGCACCTCCTGTTTGGGATTTCTTTTTTCATTATTAAAGAAGGGGGTTGGGGAGATGGAACCAGCTTTAACAGAAATACAGCTCAAAACCCCTTCTCATTATCTTCATTTTGCTTTTGATTCACCAGCCCTTCAATAGGAACATGCCCACCTTAAATGTCTCAGCTGAAGTTGGGCCTTGGTCTCTGCCTCTCCTGAGAGCTGGGCCATGAGAGCGCTGCCTCTATAGATCTGTGCCAGCTGAACTGGTCCTTATTTCCACCAAACTTCGGAAACCAACCTCCTGCAGAGCTTACGTCAACTCATGCCCATGTTCTTTAATTCTAGATTTAGCAGATTTCCGAACTCAGTTTTCTGAAATCCAGTTAAATAATCCCACACTGCACTGTCTGGCCCAGGG
This sequence comes from Picathartes gymnocephalus, assembly GCA_013390045.1. Classification (NCBI taxonomy): domain Eukaryota; kingdom Metazoa; phylum Chordata; class Aves; order Passeriformes; family Picathartidae; genus Picathartes; species Picathartes gymnocephalus. The sequence goes on from WEKY01042015.1 coordinate 15,187, forward strand.
CCCGTCCTGCAAAAGCCAAAGCATTTCTAACCGCTGGTGTTACTGGTTAGAGAAATGCAGAGAGGACCTGAAGCTTAGTGGAAACACCTTCAGCTGCATTGGAGACACCAAGAATAAGGTTGTTTTCGTACTGAGTGCTCTTATGGGTTGGTTTGTGTGGTTTTATTTTAAACAAATGTATCAATAATCAAACTGGTCTTTTTCAGCAGTGAGTTTACAGTAGCAGCCTGGCACCTTGAAAGACTATCTGCTTACAAATGCATTTTTTAATTAGCTATAGTAAGGTCTATTCTGAAGGGTCTGTTCCAAAGGGCTTCCTCTGGAAATGTTCTACAGAACCCATCTCACCAACCTTTGCAGACAGCAGCAGCTCCTGTTACCTCAGGACACAGAGCCTGGGCTACCTCACATCTGACAATCAATTCAGCCAGGCACTGCCACTGCAAAATACCCTGACCAGCGAAGAAACTGGAAAAGTTACTGAATTGATTTATTGCAAATAAACAAGGTAAGCTACTGCTGCATAAAATTTGATACCTGTTTAGCTCCGTTTTGTGATTATGCCCCACAACATTTTTTGAGTGCAGACCTACCATAGAAAAATTCACTCACAAGTCTTTGCTTGTCAAAGTATTGTACAGTTTCACCTCCCTGGAATTTGTTTCACCTGGAAGTGGGGCTAATTGTTTTCAAGTACTGAAAACAGATGGCAACTTGCACTGCAGGATCTTTTCAGCTCTGACACTGAGCACTCAGCTCTTCACCAGCAGCTCTCAAAATGCTTTAAACAGTTTGTAACCACTTTGAAGCCTCTTTTTGCAGCTGGGGCCCCCAGGACACGGGGCAGCTCACAGCTGGTGCCAGGGCAGCTGAGCAACATGGGCAGCTCTGGGATTTTTCAATGTCAAGCTGAGTGAACAGGGAAGGCACCAGGCTGCCACTGCTCTGGACTGCTGGAACTCACAGGTGTTGCTCAGCACAGGGGTTCTGTGGCTTTGTGTATCACATCAGGCTGAGCTAACACCCCTCTGTCAAGGTTCTCCTACAAGGAATTTCTGGGGAATAGTAATTTCAGGTAGCCAAAAAATCTGAAACACAGTAGTAAAAGTCAGACAGAAACAACGAAAGAGGTTTTTATAGCTGGAATCAGTATTCATCAACATTCTCAGACTGGCCTTAAGATACATATATACAAAAGAAAGAAACCAGAGTAGCTCCAAGTTATCAACATGGCAACAGTGTAAAATCTTCTGGTAACATGAACATAATCCATGTGCTGTAGCACCACTATAGAGTTGCAGCACCTTTCTCTCATGCCTGTGTGCTGTCACTGTTTCACAGATGAGACTGAGCTGTAAGACAGACATTCCTAAGAGTTGTGCAGAGCTGCTGGATGAAGTAAAGCAGGAAGGTAGCAATCAGGAGTTTAAAATTGGAGGTTCTAAATTAGTTTTAACCTATATAGCATGCAGCCAGTAGACGGACCAGGGAAGCTGACACTGAATTTGACTGGGGAAAAAGGGAGGCTCAGGAGAGAAAAGAGAACAATATTAGAGTTGTGATAATAATGTTCTCTCTACTTCCGGTTTAAAAACTAAACCAAATCCATAAAAAACCTCTCCGGAAGACTCTCAGCATTTCTCTCCCAATGGTGAGGGAGGGATGGAGATTTCCCAAAGTCTGTACTACATGCAGGACAAACAGGCTGCCTCAGGTACAGCCCACCAGTGTTGGAAGAAGCAGCACACTGGTAACAGAGGGAGTTGGCTTCAGATGATGACGAGGAGCTAATCACATCACTGGGGTTACACAAGCAGTTTTTACTGCTATTCTAAGGGTACTTCGACATATTTTCATCCCGTCATGCAGGCCAGCCAACGTTCAGCTGTTGTGCAATCATTTTCGTTAACAATTCTTTGCCAAATGAAACATCTGACTGATCTTACAAAACTATAAAAGCACGAAAGAGACAGAACCTTTAAATCAGCTTCTCCATGAATAATTAACACAGACGAGGGTTATAATGGAAAGGCATTTTATTTTTACCAGGTAACACCCCTCCCTGTATAAAGGAATTAATGGAGAAAGGGAAAAAAAACCCCAACAACCCCCTAAAACACTACTGTCACCATGAACACTTGAAAGGTCAGGTCTGAGAGCTGCAGCAAAAGCCTGCTCCCATCTTCCATCACCGCCGTGAGGCAGAGCTGGTTTTGCATCCCCCACAACCAGGTTCACATACAAAACAAGACTGATGCTGCCAGAGGCATTTTTAGCTCCTTGGGTCTCCTATGATATAACAGACCTTGGGCATACTAATAAAGCTAAAAGAAAAAAGAAGAAAATAATTTTAAAATTCATGGAACGGAGTTCACTGTGCTAGTGCTGCATTCTTTTCAGCAGTAATTCACTGTAAGATGTGCAAACGGTATTAGGGGGCTGAAAGCGTTAACTCTAATAAAAGATAACAGCCAACACACATATAAATAAGACTCATTTCCTTTTTAAAATATCACGGGAAAGTCAATTCCTGTTGCATGATTGATGGAGACTTCCTAAATATTAATAAATATATTACAGATATTTACAAGCTTCTGATTTCCCCCTCTGACGCTGACGTGAAGTTCAGCCCGTAACTAGGACATGCTGGGCAGCACCACGGGGTGCTGGGCCAATGGCTGCAGTGGATTTGGGATGCTGGTGCAGGCAGGGAGGAGATGGAAAGCTAAAAATAGCCTGCTCAGCAGAGCTGGGCAAGCAGTGAGCTGAGCTCCTTCAGGCTTTCTGTGACGAACAAACACGCTGCTGCTCCTCTTGTGGAATGAAATGCCAGGATCATGCAGAGCAACTGTGTCAGGGAGGAAGGCATGGGAGCAAAGGGGAGAGGCAGCCCTCCACACCATGTCTTCTGGAGCCTGCCGCAGCATGTGTCAGCAGCCCTGGAGGGGTTTTTCCAGGGAAAATGGGAGGTTATCCAGGCCCTGGCCCATGGCAGCTCTGTGCGAGCAACAGGGAGCACAACCACTGCATTGTTTTTCAGTGTTTGTGCCCTGCTCAGCACAGCAGAGCCTGCCCTGAGCCAAGGACATTTGGGAATTCTGGGAAGGCACAGGCTGGATCACAAGGCTCTGCCACTGCCCCAGAGCCATCCCCGGGCACTGCCAGAGTGGAGCAGGGCACAGGCATGAAAGACTTGTTTCTCTTCACACGCTCAGGAGTTACTTAGTCCTTCATCCTGCCTGCTCTACAACATCCCAAATTCCTCTCCAAGAGGAAAATAAATGTGCTGAATGCCCTGCACCTCAGTGGCTTGAGGACACCAGGGAAGCAGACTATGAGCAGAGGACTGTGCGACTGTAACATGGCCAGGGCATCTTCATGAAAAGATCATGACAACAACAACAACAGGGTAGATGCAAAGAGAGATTTCCTGCATTTCTTTCTGTTTGGTTTCCCTGGTGCACTGTGCAGCAAACACACGGCCTGGTTTTGGCACAGAAACAAGAAAAAGTGCTGATGTGACTGAGATCAGGCAACCCTTCCATCAACAGCAGAACCTTTCCCACCAGCCACTGCTGCTCCCCTGTAATCCTACATCCGTATTTCATGCCAGAAGTCCAGGTGCCTTAACATGCAAGACACTTTTCCAGAGGTACCACAAGAAGAGGGCTGTGACACCTGACCTTACATGGGACAGCAAGGAAGGAGAGTTAGCACTGAGCCCTGCTTTTCCTGTTTGCATTGGTTCAGAAAAAAATAGAAACTATTTCAATGAGCCTTACATATGCAAAAATTCTCATTTTACAAGGGGGCTTTTAACAAAAAATAAGGATGGCTCACTCCCTGGGAAGGTTTACAGAGACTTTTGCATGTGCTTTTCAAATCAGCCTAAAAGAGACGATATGGATGGCTGCTCCAAAGGCTGCCAAATGGGAGCCAAGCAGCCCTGGTGCCCGGCTGGGGCCTGGGCAGTGTGCCTTGCCAGGGCCAGAGAGGCAGTCTGTCTCTTGGGCTTTTTGGACAGAGGAAGCTGTTTTGATTAATACACCTTTAAAGTTATGTTATGGAAGTCCAGTCCCAGCTACTTTGGAGCAGTTCTGAGGTATTTCTCATTAACTCGAAGTATAGAAATGTTAATAAATAGCTCTGAAACTTTTCTGCTATGTCATTCTATAATACACTGCTATATAGATATTAAATATGCCTCAGGGTATCAAAAAATTTATGAAAAAAGCTACAGTAGTTGATTTTCAAGTATTAATAACTTGGCTATGTTAGCTTGTTTTTAAATACCAAAAAGATCTGGCCCCAAATTATTGACTAAACTCTGGCTATGACTGAATTTAAAAAAAAAAGTATTTTGAATATAAAAAAAAAGTGCAAAAAAGCATGAGATGTCAGTTAACGTTGTAAAATTGTTGGAACTTCTAAACAATTAGTCCAGCACTCCCTTGTGAGTGAATTAAAAAGGGGCAAAGAATGAAGAAAAATTAAAGGAAAAAAAGAGAGATCGCTCCCAATCTGAGACAGCACTGTCCCAAATTTCAGCAGAAGACGAATTTTAACAGCCAAGTTATAAACCCCAGAAAAAATGGGGTTACTAGTGGATATGCTGTCAGACAGAACTATAGCAGTATCTGTGTGCTCCATTATAATACAAATTTACACCTTACTCACTGCTTTCTCTGAGTAACCATGAGAACAATTTTACAGGTATTCAGTTAAAATTAGAAGCCTCCCTTATTTCCCATCCTCCCCATAAACTGTACAACTTTGTCTACTACTAAAATTCACTGCTACTAGTAGTCATTATCATACATTCAAGATAGAAAGTAAACTACTAAAACCTGCTCAAGAGACACTCAGAAGGACACTAAGGCTTAAGAAGTGCAGCAGCTCGGGGGTATGGCTGACCACACGGACCAAGAGCTTTGTCACCTGCTTTGCCCCAGGACACTGACATTGTAGAGCCCCGTGCTGAACCCTGATCTCAGAGCAACCAAAATGGTTCAAAGGAAGATGGATTTGACCAGAGCTGCTCACACTGAGCGCCTGGTGTGTGACACGGCCCTTGGCTGCCTCAGTGAGGGCGTGAGCATTCCGAGGGTGGGAATGCCAGAAGGACCTACTGTTTGCTACTGTGCTAATATCACTGACACTGTGCTAGATCTGGTTCTCCATCAGACACCTGCTCTCAGCTCATCTCCTGAAAAATGATTCAAAGCATTGTTAAAAAAAGATTGAAAACAAGAAAAGGCTTTCTCGTTCCGACGCACATGTACAAAAGAGGCAACAATTTCAAACGATTGATTTTTCTCCCAGCACGAGCAGCTGACCTGTTGTGTTTCACCCTGCACAGATCCAAACACAGCGCTCTGTGTCTCCGGGAACTGCTGCAGTAGGAAATCCTGTGATCAAATGCAAACGCAAGCCAGTCAAGTGGAACGAAGCAACGGGGTAACATCGGACTGCAGTGACCTTGCTCGTGGATGATGACCTCATGGGGATGGAAGCAAAGAAAAGGCACACGGCTCAGATCTCATTGATCGTCCTTTCCGAGGGGCAGTATTCCGAGGTTCCTGGTGATGACATGTAGAAGGACTGCGTTTTCCTTTTTAACCTGGCTCGCTTGTTGGCCAGAGACAGGCTGCGCCGGCTTGAGTTGATGATTTCTGAGATGAACTTCTTGCAGTCCACACAAACCTCCATTGTGCTCCAGTCCTCCATTAATTCTTTGGGAAACTCTTCGTGTGACTTATCCACAGACTTGGACCTTGAGGTCAACCTGAAAGGCAAAAGAGCAGGATCTGTCACGTTATTTGGCAACTTGGCTGTGGGCCCCAGGAAAAATCCTATCAGAAAGGTCTGGATTTAAATTTTTCTTCCTCCTGTCCCAAATTACACCAAACGCTGGAGAGGACAGCTTCTGCCTGGATTTGCAAGATTGCAGGGTCACTGACTGAGGGCACGTGTAACGTTTACATCCCGGCAAAAACAACCTTACTAGTAACTAAAAACAGCTGATGTCTTTGGCTAATCTACACAGCATCATAGCAATGGTGATCTACGCAGAAGGTTTACAGAGCAGATTCCCTCAAAAAGGAGCATTTATTTTATATTTAATTTATTAGATTGGCTTTGACAACCATCTGTGTATAAGATAGAAAACCAACAGATAACTTCATAATATTAAACTGAAAAAACTATGAAAATTGGAGTAAGAAAAATTAGGGGAAAATAAATCTGTGCACTAGACATCATTGAATTTCCATTCAGTGTGTGATTTTAGCCTGCAAGATTTATCTCCAGAGAGTCCATTCAAACCAGAAAAAGACATGGGAAGGGTATTTTTGCAGAAGCGCTACAAAAATACCAGATTCATAATATTTTTCACCTGTAATGTGAAAAATGTTTAAGACACTGTTAGTGTTGCAATTTCTGTAAATCAAAGCAATGTGGAGAAGAGACTTGGCTTTTCAGACTTCAGAAAAGTTACTACAAGCATTAGAAACATTGCCAACTACAAAGCAGGTGAGCAGCATCTTCATGATTGATAACCCAGCATGAAACACTTGGGGAGCATTTGCAACAGACACAAGTGAGGCTGGGTTGTCTCTCACCTGCTCCGCAGGGAATGGTGATGACTGGTAGAGGGTTTCTCTGGCCTCATGAAGCTTTCTCCCCTTTGCAAGGTTGAAGGTCCCAGGGAGAAGATGGGGAGGGTGGAGTATGGCTTCGATGGCAGCCGCATCTGTTGGGGACAGCACGAGGCACATGCAGCATCATAACAAAAATTCCAGCTTTTTAGAAAGGCTTGAAACTTAAGTTTCCTTACTTACTTTTTTGCAACACTGTGAGCATACAGGCCTGTGTAAAAAAGCAAGAGCATGAATCAATCCATTGGGAAAAATTATGTTTAAATCAAGAATAAGGGATTTCATGAGTTAGAAACACCCCCCTCCTATTTCCCCTTAAAAATGTTAGTTTTTAAAGCTTCTTCAATCAGAACATGAAGCCAAAAGCAAAGTGAACAAGAACTACACCTAAATTAAAAAACTGGAGGAAAAGAAGAAAAATAAGCTGGTTTTCCTCTAAAGAAACCTCCTATGGTAAGGGAGACCAGAACTCAGTGATTACATATATCTTCTGACTTGTCTCACTGTTAACTTAAAATTTATCATTTTGCTTGCAAATATTCCTTCTTGTGTTTTCCCGGCCCCAGTACTCAAAAAATAGCCCAAAAAGTAAATTGCCTTGGAATGTTTTCCCCAAAACTGAGGCTGTGGAACTGTTGACTGGGGAGTCTGAGCAAATTCCATCTTGCTTTCCAATAAGCATAAAAGAACAAATGAAGGTTTCTCTCACTTTAGTCAAGAGTTTCAGTCCAAGGAAGCAATTCTGTCACTTATGAAGGAAATGCTTTTGCAGTTATTTTTAACATCATAGACTGTTACAGAAATAAACCCAAGCAACAGTATGCAGCAGAAATTTTTGAGAGTTTCTAATGTATAAATCAATAATTTTCCCTCTGAAATGGTAATCACTTATTAACAGATATTAAATATTTACCTCTTGCAGAACTGACAAGTGTAAGACCAGGTAAAGAAGGAAAACCTTCTTGTTCGACAGCAAAAGCAGAGCTAGAGGAAGAAGAACACAGGAAGCCACAATATTAAGCAAAGTCCCACACAGTGATGACTTCACTGACCAGTTGTTGTTGGCAAGGCCACAGTGGCAGTGCCACATCCATTTCTAGGGGTCTGTACTTCTCAGATGATATTGAGAAGAAGGTCCAGAATTGTATCTTCTGTCTATATATTTAGAACTAGGCCTTTAATTGTTTTGCCTAAATTAAATACTTGCCCATTAACTAGATAAACTTGGTTAGAAATAAAAGTGAACAACTTTTATTTTATTTAAAATGAACATTGATAAGCTTTATATATCATGACAAGAGGCAACAGGTGAATGACACTGTAAGATTCTTGTTCCTCTACCGTAAGTGAATTAAATCTTTAAAATAAATCTGCATACTAGACACAGGTAAGCGTGTAGATAAAATACACAGTGAAGTCAAAATAGACTTGAAGGAGGTGTTCAAGAAGAACAAGTCAGAAGTGGGAGAAAAGGATGCTGCTTCTGCTGGGAAGTACCAATCTCCGATCTGCAGTTTACAGAAAAATGCATTAGTTAATGCGCCTCTAATATTAAACATCCTTCTGGGGTCACATGTTGCTTGATTTCTCTGAAGGCTTTAATTCCCTCTGTGCTTGATAGTAAGGATTCATATACAAAGAACTTGTAGTTTTCTACTGCTATCTGTAATTCTATTTTCTGGAACAGAAAAGGTAACCAAACCTGCACAAGGCAGGGGGACAGAAATCACCTTTAAACCAGACACATACAGATACACTCTGATAATTGCAAATGCTACTGCATTTTTATAGACAATTGGAACAAACAAGGTGTTTCCATGAAAAGTTTTAATGTTTCTGGACATAATTTGAGAAAGTTGACCCATGTGTTAGACATTTAGGGGGATGTTTGGTGGGTAACTCTTCTTTCCAATAGAGGTTAAGAAATAAACGTGTAAATGGGAGGCTTGTGCGACTGGTCTCCCTCAATACCCTTGAGAGCCTCCACAGACTCAGCCCTACCTTTCCTTTCTTGAGAGCAGTGTAGACATCTTTATATTGCTGGTACTTCTCCAGCTCTGCCTTAACAAGCACCTGACGGATGTGCATGACCTCCTCCACAGTCAGAGCCAGACATTCCACGGGGTAACAGAACTCCTCCTGGAAGCCAAAAACCCCACATTATTTCAAAGACAAATGGCTTCTTCCAGAGTTCAACCTGGACAACCAGCCACCTGGTTAGTAACTCCAGAAACAGGGGGTTTCTCCCATCAAACTGGAATAGCACTGGCTCATTCATGGGCATCACATGAGTGCCAAACCGCTGGAAGCTGAATAAGTGTGATGTAAATGGTCTTATGTTCAGCCTTCACAGTAATGACAGTTTTCTTCAACTTTGCTCCTCAAACGACTTGACCCTTCTCTCCATTTGTCTTTTAGTATGAACATTTGCTTCAAGCCAATCAACATTCAGATTTATAATCTGAAAGGGAAAATGTAATATGGTAGATGGCATTATTTTACGTATACTGTTTGAGGTATACATCAAATAATTTCTCTGAGACTTTGTGATGCCCAGAGTGGCCAAGGAAAGTTGTTAGTAGCCCATTCTAGCAGAAATTTTTATTCAGTGGTACCACATCTTGGTGCTCACATGATCAGAATCACACCAAGACTACAAAAAGTTACATCAATTCAGGCAGAAAAGTTCTCCTTTCTGCCCTAGAAAGTAACAGCAGCAATTTAAGCTTTACAGAATAATGTTCCAATATCAAGCAGGTGAACTGGTTACACAGTGTTGCTTTATAAATGGTAGAGGCTCAAATAGAGAATCAACAGCACAACTTTCCATTTACAAAATTTTGCATCTGTTCTGTGTTGCAGCATTTAGGAGAATATTGAGTGCAGAACTCCTGAATTTGGTACCAGGGAATAAAAAGTACCAACCCAATTTGTAATCCAGCCCAGTAGTTGATTATACATTTCCAAAAGAAAGACAGAAACCTCTGTGGGAACTCCCATTGCTTAATGCTTAGTGAACCTTTTCAGTCAGCCCAGAGGGGCTACTGTGCAGTAATGACAATGACAGGCAATGCTCTCTGAATAAACGAAGGCAATTTCTCCTGCATACACAAAGACGTGGCTGACAGTTTGGAGATCTCGTTTACAAATTGAAGTGATGAATCGGATTAGTACGGAAATGCTCCATTTCCATGTACTCAGAGGTCTGTTCTGTCTTTCCATCAGATTAAAAAGAAAATCTGTCTACGTTGCAGACCTGGCAAACATTAGCATTTAGGAACCACCACATTTTTAAAAACTGTTGTCTTACCTATCTAGAAAGGGAACACAAAGAAACTTCACTCTGTTTAGGCTACCCCATGAAAGACTAGAATTGAGTTAACTTTGTTAGATTTGCCAGCTAAACCTTTGGGGTATGGAACACTAGTTTTCTGGAAAAAACAAACTACATCAAAAGCAGATGCAATTTGCTCTGAGGTGTAAAACTGCACAGCCAAAACAAAGTATCTTCTGTTCCTTATGAGCAACTTTACAGCTAACCAGCAGCTCTCAACATTTCGTTCTGGGTTCTTCCCACACCGACTGCCTTGCTAAGGGGAAGGCTCGGCTGAAGGCTGGGGCAGCAGGGGAGAGGAAGTGGGTGGGAAAGCGGGATGCACACAATGCCAGCAAAACCCCCCAGTCTGCATCGTGGGAGACTGAGGGAAACTATCCGAGGTGAATGAGGCTGACTGAATGCTTGCAATCAACCAGAGCTTGAAGTCCTTTAGAAATACATTTCTTACTTGAAGCTCTTCCTTCCCCCTCATGAACGCCCATTCCTTTAATTTACAGAACGATGACGTCGGGGAATATTGCTCCTTTGAAGAAATTCTGCGGATCTGCTATAGGTGTAGAGCATGTACTAGGGGAATAGTGTGGGCCTGTTGTCGTACCAATCGAAAATGAATATCATTAAAATAAAAATAGCCAGCAGGCAGCACGGGAAACATAGAAAATGTTCACATGTTTAAATGCTAATGTTTTAATTCCAGTGGCTACACAAGGACAACAAAATGTTAATGCAACATTAAATGAAAGATAAATAATCCAATTTCAGAAAACCGCTTGGGGGTTTTTTTTCCCTTTTCAGAATATAAATAAGTATACAAGAAAATCTTTTGTTTCTATGCTACCTCTAAGGCATTGATATTAATTACATTTTGCTAAGCACTGACTAAACTTCATAGAACAATGATGCTTTGGAGTTATTGCTCAAACTTCCAACAATAGCCTGCACCCAAATTCGGCAGCTCCAAGTGAGAATATTCTCTGCAATACTTACATATGACAGAACATGGTAAAAACAAAATGTGGTTCAAATGGTCTTGATTTTCCAGAATTATACTCAATACTCACTTTAATATTAAACACAAGCCAGTATGCCTATTTTTAAAGGGAAAAAAATATTATTTGAAAATACTATTTTGAACTTGAAGCTTCCATGATCCTCTTGGGGACAGGCTCAGCACTGACTATGCAATCATCTTATAAACACGACAGCTTAAGGTGTGTACTTATAATTTTTTTTATGCAGGAAAAGCAGATAGTTAGAATTGCATATCCATAATGTGCTTTGTAGGTCATTCTCAGTGTACACACACCTAATAGGTCCTTATGACTAACACATTTTTACTCTAACGTATTCCTTCTTCTCATTAAAGGATGTCACTAGACATTCAAATGAGTTGCACTAGTAAATTGCAAAATGAGTGAGCGCTGGAGTGGCCTCTAAATTCTGCAATTCACAATTAGGCACTCTAAACTCTTGTTCCTTTTGCAGACTATAAGTTTCTAAAAGGTCAGCTGGGTATCATCTCAGCTATAAACTCTCCTAACAAGAGGTTTCACCCTTCCACTTATTGGCTGGGACAACAAAAAGAAGGAAAAATTAAATTATTTATGTTCAGTTAACATAGAGGAAATGTATTTTTTTTTTTTTTCTCAGTGGATTTGCCTTTCCTGATACACAGATATGAACTATTCTGCAAGTTCTGATACATAAGTATGCTGAGGACCAAAACAGTATGTAGGTTTTCAAGTAAAACAGATTGAAAATGTCCTCCCATTCTACACAGTGTACCTTGGGAGAAACATAAAACCTTATTCTTTTCAACATAGTCCAAGGATCACAATAGTTTTGCTGGATTTTTGCTGCAGGATCTTCATGTGCTGTA
>WEKY01042054.1:309-30207 GCA_013390045.1 Picathartes gymnocephalus
GCATTTTAATGGAAACGTTAATAGAGCTCAAGTTTCATGGAAATTAGACAACAATTCAGTATTTAATAGCAAGTAATTTACATGACAAAAAAAAATCCAACAAAACACTAAATTATAATTTTAATATTAGTAATGTTTCTGAAAATGTACATAATTCTACATTCTTTTTTCCCACATGACACTGTATTATCATTACATCATGTGATTTTTCTCTTATTAGGCACTGCGTTTTACATAATGGTAAAAACTAATAGCTAGTATGAAAGAAGTAATGCATAAAGAAAACTTTAAAAAAAATATTAGAGGAAGCATGAGCAAGATGAGTATGGAATTTTTTGTTTTGTTTCACGGTCTCTGTACCAATATGTAGTTAATAAACCCAGCAGTGTTCACAATCCACAAAGATAACATGGGTAAAGTGATTCTTCTTAGGATACTGTTGGGAAGAAAAAGAACAAAAAAATACACCATGAAATGCTGCACTGGCAATTAAGTACCGGTCAGAAGACCAATGCAAACATACTTGCATATGAAAGTTGAAGTGGAAAGAACATTTGTTTTAAAAACAGTTCTGGAAAGCTGGACTGAAAAGTTTAGAAATCAAATCAGAAGTGGCTACTAGCAAAATAACCCCCAGAAGTGGATCAAAAGGGAGTAGAAGTGTTGAGGAAAAGGGGGTGGGGAGAATAATAGTAATAAAATAGTCAATGAGATACGTGCTCAAACTAGAATAGAAAGCAAAGTCACAAAACTGATTAAAGAGCAAAGGGAAGCAGAGACATTTTAGTGAAAGAAACTTGCACGTGATATGAATCAACAAAACATAGAACCTCAGTGGAAATAAGTTACAGTCATAAGAGAAAATTACTTAATAAATGTACTTTGATAGGCCCATAAATCTCTGCACTCCATAAGAGTCAATAGTTTTACTTATTTATTTAAGGAAAACAAATGTTTGTTTTGATTCGGTGGAATCAATATGGGGGTTTAGGGAAGTGAGAGGCCACTGGGACTATTAAGAGTAAGAGCTAAAAATTATCCAAAGAATATCACAAGCTCAAGAATGCCAAGCTACCAATATTTGTGTGATTAATAACACCTTAAGAAGCAAGTCACATAAAGAAAGACAGAAACTAGGACTGTGCAACTCTTGTAATCAAAGGCAGAGCTCTCCCTTACCGGGCGCCCCAGCCCAGTCAGAAGTAAAATGATGGCTGCAAATGGAAATACAGAAAGGAAGAAGTAGTCCCCCAAAACTGAGCAGACCTATATCAAAACACTTTGAAGACCATATATTCTAGTTTGCCTTTACAATGTCTGCAAAAACTATTGTCTTTATCAAGCAGACAAATACTTTGTATTTAAAGCTCTATCACTTTTAATAGGTAATGAATGCTAGCGAATAGAAAAACTCATAACGCCCCTTAAATGTCCATTTTATAAAAAATAATCTTAGAGAATGTGGAGATTTTTCTGACACATCTTTGGTTTTCAAAGAGCAATGAAAAAATTTTTGTTCTTTCTGGATCTTTCAATTCTAATGCATTTACTAATCATCTGTTTTGCTACAACACACCTGCTAATTCATCTGGGTTAATTTATTTTCATAATGAAAGGAAATCATAGTCGGCAAAATTATGAATCCTTAAGGTTTTTAGAAGTTCCTAATTAATTGCTTAATGAAAGAGCTGTTTGTAATTTTTTATCTGTAATTTAAGAGAAAAAACCCAAAACCAGGGCATTTTTGAAGAAAACATTTAAACAACCTTTTCACTGTTTGTCTAATATACCAAGAACCCACAAACAGTCATTTTAAGTGTCAGGTGCCAGAAATTTTTATATGACAGAATACAACACTTTTTATACCTACACACCATGCAGCAAGTACAAGAGACCCTCTCCAGAGCATTTATGATTTATGGTACTATGAGACAGACTGTCCCAAAGCAGAGCCCTTTAGTATTCCTCAACCATGAAGGCTAAACAGTGACATTGTCTTTATAATACTGCATCTGCACATTTGCTGAAATCATAATTGTCCCTAAACGTGGGACACCTACAAATGGCCTGTCCTTTGGTAGACTATCAATTGTCAACACCAGTAGTCATCAATAACCAGCTTTGGCAGAACAAGCAAAGCTCCACTTACTTTACAAATTACAGAAAAATACCCATCCTTGTACTGTCAATGAAATTTCATTTTACTGACACAAGCTGTTTCTCAATAGAATTCATAATTCATAACGGAAATGTGGACCAATTACATGGTGACTTGTCTGAGGGAGCTAAGTATCATATGTTTCAAGATTTGCCAAGATTTGTGACTGAAAAGGGAAGGAAAAAAAAAAAAAAAACCTGAAATTTGGACAGAGAAGTCTCTTTGATAGCAAATTTTACATCAGCAATATGAGGTATTTTCATGAGGCCTGAAGAGATTTTATGCATAAATGGTTGCAAAGGCAAGCATAGAAAAGACCTTTGGGATAAAAGCCCTCAGTCTGATGTCCCAGCCCAGTACCTACATTTAGCATGAGCCAAGATGTGCAGCCTACCATTTGCAACAAACAGAACCCAAACAGTTCAATTAAAAATTAGAAACTTGCCATGCAGAACAGCCAATTCTATTTCATTCACCTTGACTTATCTATGGCAGCAGTAATACGCAGTATTTTAATCACTGAATCCACAGAAGAATAAGCTAATTCCACTTTTTTGCTGCCAACAAGTCTTCAAATAAGGGGAGGAAACAAGGCTGAATTGGAACAAACTACAAACAAAGTAGGTTGAAAAGTAAATGAGATTAAAGATTAGCCTGATTTAAGTATAATTATAGTCCAAAGCCAGTAAAAATTGTACCTTCTTAATAAGTTTAGTATGCTTCCTTTGCAGTTTTAATTTCTACCTGCACTGTAACCAAGAGCAATAAAACATGACCAGGATCAATGTTTAATTTAATGCAGTATGTTGTAGAAACATTAATTAGAGCCCAGATTTAATAAGATTCTTATGAACAAAGTTTAAGCAAGTTTAAAAAAAAAAAAAAAAAAAGGAAAAGGCAGTGGGATAGCAAACACAATAATTCTGATTTCAGAATCTTCTAGTCTTAGTAGGATATTTGAGCCAAAAAGTCATCCAGCTGGATACTTAAAGCTTTGGCAAGCAAAAAAACACCTTCTCCAGTTTCACACAACTATATAAAATTCAGCATAGGGGAAACAAAAAACAAAACAACAACACAACCCACCTACAGTTTACTTTAATCCCATTATATCATTTCTGCAACATTTATTGGAAGTGTACGGGAAGTAAAGAACATGGCCTAATTTCAGTTGTAGTCTAAAGTAAGATATTCCCTAGAAACACTGAATTTGCTTGTTATAAAAAGCTGCTAAAGCACCAGAGCATCATTTCAACTTTGAATTAGCACGTCAGAACTCTTTAGTAAGGTTTATTTAATTTAAAACTATGTTCTGATTTGGCACACCACTACCTTTTAAAATGTGTTGCCTGTTGATAACAAACCTGCATTTATAAGTCTGCTTTAATCCAAAGCAGATCCCAGTCTCTCCTAAATGATCATGCATGTTATTTATACATTAGCAACCCCACAGTCCCCAGCAAAGCAGAGCCATGGGAGGAGTAAAACGCAGCAGCTGCTCAACAGAGCACAGCACCACTACAGGTTAGGAGAGGAAGGGAGGAGGAATTTTAAGTTTATTTACTTTGCCTTATAAATAATTAAGGCGCAGGAGGAAAGATTATTGGACACATTTAGTTTTTGAATAAATTTACATAGATTATTTTATTAGCACCACACAATACATGGGGGAAAAAGCACCAAACCAAGTAGTTCTCCTTATTCCCAAGGGTCAAGGAGATAACTAAACACACAACTTCCTAAAGGTAGCTAAATAATCAAAGGGTGTCATAAAAATTGTACAAGCAGTCATTTATCTGGCCTCTGTACTTCAGAGGAATCACTTCAAGCACCTCTGCCACTTAGCAGCTTCTGTTCAATGGGTTGGAGAGCAGCTCTCAGGTACAGGATCTGTGGTCACATCCATGCCTTATAAATGGGGATTTTACACAACAGAAATCGAGCCAGCAAATGCAACGCAGGACACCTTCGTGTCATGGGCTTTAGCAAGCAACACAAGCCACAAATCTCGCTTTCTGAATGACTACAAGGAATAGGACTTGATGAATACAATCGCAATTCTAGTTTTCAGTTGGAACTGTTATCTGCATTTCTCACACAAAAGCAGTCAGTTTCCCAGTTGAAAGGGATTTCTAATGTAATGTTTTGAAGAAGGAAATAAGGAATTTTTTGTAAGTATGCAGTACTAAAAAAGTGCAATTTTTCTTCTTCACCCTTCCTGACCATATCAAACAGTAATTCTATTTTGTTCTACACTGATTTTTATATCATCTTATGACTATGTCATATCAAGCAACACTATTATAACAATCATCACTTGTGATTTTTTTTCATTCTTCCTCTAAGGAAAAAAAAACAACCCTCCAACAAAAAGAAAAAATAGAAAAAAAAAGCGCCGAACAAAAATAATACCCGAAAGCGCCGAAACAAAATAACCCCCCCAAAACAAAAAAAAGACCAAAACAAGCCAAACAAACAAGCCCCAAAAACCAAATCAAAAACAAACAAAAAAAACCACCAACCAACCACCACCAAAAAATAACCAAATAAAAGCCCCAAAAGAAACAAAACCTAATAAAACAGGATGAGGATAAGATTGTGTTTTCTCTTGGTAAAATTTTGATTTCACTCAAGAAATGAGCCTAAAAAAACCTGGCAAATAAGAAGCTGACAGCAGAAGGGAGACCTTTGATTTTAATGCCACAGTTCACCGATTAGCAGTGCATAATCAATGACAGAATAGATGCCATGGTGGGATACTCTCTGTCATGCTATGCCACCTCTAATGAGAGGACTGCTTCTTTCAGTAACACTATGTTATTGACTTGGACTATAGTTTAAGAAAGATCAAACCAGCTCAATTAGGATGCTCATTTGTATTCAGGCTGCACCAGCCAGGGTTCAGTTATGAGCACTTTGTTCCTGAGGATAACAAAATGTTTGTGCATAATGTATCTTTTCATCCTTTAAATTGTAAAGGTCATTGGATGGGAAGGTACTGCTTTTCTGACTACTAGTCTTCTAGAGCTGTTTCATTTTAGTCCCCATGCATCTATCATAAGCTATTGACATAGGAAAGCAAGGTAAGAGGAGTTGTTGTTTTCAAATCCCCTTCCCACTACTTGTATCCAAAGCCGTAGTAACAGACGCATCACTTCCTATAGGAAATAAATATGGACTCATTCACAAACTTGCTAGAAATTTCCTACCCATAAAGTAATTACTTCTGGGAGAAGTGAATTAATAGGCTCTTAAATTCAGCAGGAGTAATCTTCTTGGCTCTGTTTTGCCTGATCTTAAAGGTCAACGAACACCTATTCTGATTAGAAACATATTCCTTCACATCCACATGGTATTTGGTAGGATCAAAATAAAATCTCCATGAAAAAAAAAAAAAACAAACCCACATTTTTCCAGAAGGCTACTTATTTACTGTTCAGTTGAGGTGTGCAAATATTTGGGAGGAGAGCATTGTTTCATAGACTGAGCTGTGATTATGATCTAAAGTGCATTTTGAAATGTTTATCTGAGTTACCCTTGTATGAAAAATAATGTTCTACTCACTGTAAAACAACCTGTTATGTATTTTGGGGTGGCAGACCTGACATAAGCACACACTATTTACTCAACTGTGAGGTTGAGGGCATCTTTTATTCTCCATCAAGGGGTTGTGTTCAAATAGCCTTGCTGTCTATTTCAGAGCCAGGACTCAAACTTCAGTGAAGTATATTAAATTTTCCTTTCAGGACAAGACACAAAACCTCTAAGGCACTTCTTGTGAGCTAAACTCACATTCCCTCTGCTTTCCCAGGATGGGACTGCTCATATAATTCCAGTTCCATGACTAGCTTCATCCCTGTTAGTTGTGCCACAGATACACAGAAAAAGGTGATCCAACCTACAGTCTCCTACTTAACAAAGGCTTTCTAGACTGGGTAGCCCTGAAAGCAGCTCAGAGTGGGCCTACTGAAGCTTGCTGGTGGAATTTTTCTGGCCTCACTGCCCAACAAAAAATTTTCCAAGTGGTATTGCTACATGCTTATCAGTGGGATATTTCCAGAATGAATAAAAGACAAAGGGAGAAGTTTCCTTCCAATATGCAGGTTTTTTTTGTTTTTTGCTATTCAAGCATCTTGAAGCAAAAACTTTCTAGACACATCATCCTGGTGTTTATTGACAAGTATTTTGTCTCCACCTAAAACATCCTCAAAAAGGAATCTGTATCTTTTAGCCTTGGTGCCTCAACACCATAGTCTGTAGCACTCTACTTATTAAAAGGCAGCCTGGAAATCTGATCCTAAATAATTTCTTGCACAAGAATCCCATATGTTGGATGTTACAGTGAAGTTGGAAATAAGCAGAGTAAGCATTTACTTACTGGGACCATTACTTGAAAGGACAAATGCACAGGCTAATCTGTGGGAAAGAGTCATCCCCTTAAATAGATTATTAAGCAGATTTTTGCTGACACTTGGAATTTACATCTATGGTTATTCTCAGTAATCGTATGAGAAAATCCCTGTTATAAAATAACATCTGCATCATGTAAATGTGTTATATAGCATAAAGCATGATGAGACTAACTATGGAGTTCACTAATTTCTGTAATAAAGCAAGAAATAAAGCCCATTCTTCTATTTTAAGTGAATTTGGAAAGTAGAATATTGTTCACAAAATCTGTACCAAGGATTACACGTATCACATAAGAATACTGGAAAGACAGAAGTGAACGCAGCTAAAAATTCTAGAAATAGCACTTCAGATTTCCTGGGACTGATTAATTATCCTCTCTCCTTCAAGACCAGAGGTGGCTGGGGTCTGAAAACCATTTAAATAAATGAGACTTTCAATTTAAGATTCTCTCTATTCTCCTTGGATGTTATTATCAATAGAATGTACTTCTATTTACAATATATTTATTTCACTATTTTATCTATCTTATTGTGTTTATGAACCTATATTTTAATATTATATAACTGAAATTATGAGTAAATATAATACCTTACAAAAAATGTCATCTACCATTGCTACTGAGGGAAACACAGAATGGCCAGACTGCTACTTTTTGTACAATGAAATTGAATTTCACTGCAGCCATTTATACTTCCCTGTAGTCCTCAAGAGGGAAGTACATTTTCATATTATATTTAAATAAAATACAGCACCTTTCCAGGATATATTAAAAATTATATGAATACATCTTTCTAGCCATTTTAATGGCTTTTTTGTTCCTAATTATCAGATATTTTATTATGTTCATACCTAACCTATTTTAATTGTTTTATTGCTCCTTATTAAATATTTAATAAGCTTATTGAAATTAATAAAATCTAAGGCCTAACAATCTATTTGATATCCATGCTTAACATTTTATTCAGCTTCTACATTCTTCTATCCCCAATAACTTGAATACTAAAGATTTTGGGAAAAAACCAGCCATTTTTGATGTTAGACATAAACAAAGTTCTTCATACAATTGTAAGTTATAGCTATTATGAAAAGTGTGAATCCTTTTTCTCACTTTATTTAATCTTTTTTCTGGTTTCAGTCACTAGTTACCCAGTAAGTTAAAGTACTACACTATACCTTCAGATCTCGTTCCTCAGGCTACAGTATCAAGGGACTATAGTAGTTTTAACTTCACCCACTGGGAGTTCAGGCTGACCTGACTATATGGTACAATAACCACTGCCTTTTTGATAATTCCACATCCTATGATAGCACCACTGTGTTCCTACTGAACTTATGATTCTTTTGGCTAAAAATTTACTTTTTTTTCCCCAAAGACAACTCATGATTTAGCATAATACCAGTAATTTTCTTCCAATTGCAAGTGTTGCCAACAGTAATTTTAAAATTGTCTGTTTTCTGCAGCGATCTGGATGATGCCCATAAAGGCTTACTACCCTTTCTATGAAATCCTATTGGAAGTATCCCTCTTCCCACCCTTACCTCCAGATTATTCAGTTATTGTTCTCGCATGGAAAGCATGCTTAAAGACCCTTAGTAATTTAGGTCTTAAAGCACTAAGTAAATATTTTATTAATAACTTAAATTGCTTTGTATATCATTGTTATATAAAGTGTACTATTTTTATCTTTCTGGTTAGACCACCACAAGCCCTTTGAGACAGATACACATTCTAAGACCTGGATGTGATGAAGATGTTACTCTAGCAGGATGATAAATAGTGCTGAACAAACAGCTTCGGTTTTAGGATGGGAAAAATATCTGTATTATCAGTTAGTTTTTCCTGTGTACAAGAGGTATTAAGAGAAATTATCCCATTCTGCACGTGATACTCATACACGTGAGTACCCCCCAGCATCTGAAGGAGTTGGTACAAACTGGGACATGGCAGTGACTGCTAAATGTGTTCAGCAATACATTTACTGAAGGACTGCAGTTAGCAGATCTGTGGCTTTCTCCTGGCTCTAGCCACTTTTCTTTTTAGAGCCTTGCATAGTTTATGATGTCTCTGCCCTGGCAGTAAGGTTAGCACCACCAACACCCTTTCCTAAGGCAAATGCCTGTAATATGTAACCACGCTGATCATGCGTCAACCATTTATTCCTTCCCCTTATCACCACTGTTGCTGTCACCAGCATGTGATGACCCCTGTTACAGAACAGACAAACCCTGTCAGCACTGCAATAAGGCTCTTTGCCCACCAAACACTCTTGCCAGGATCTAGTGACACCTGTTCTGGAACAGGGAAGGGTAACAGCACAGGAGATACTGCCTACAGCATCAAACAGCTGCAAGTCCCAGGGACTTAGATCATAACTGCTGATCTGGATTGCAAAATTTGTAATGCCCTGGTGGTCAGGCATGCCTCCTCCATCTTCTTTTTTCTCCAAGGAAGACTCAGATTCTTTAGATTAGCGTATCATGCTCTCACTATTAAGAATTTGACCCAGTCTGCAAAGGGTTCATGTGACTAAAAGTCTAGGTAACTAAAGACACTGGAAGAAAGCTACACTAACTACTAGAAATTATCTTTAATTGAAAGCTATAATTAGTAAAAATGTCTAACAAGCTACTACACTAATTTCAAGGAATTGTAGATAACTATAAGCCATGCTAATTATTAAAATTTTATTTAATGATAAACCTCTAATTATAATTACAGCCCTGTGACCAAGTAATGATAAAAAGCAAACATCTATCTCATAAAAATTCAACACGTTGCTTTTAGAGACAAAAGACCAAAAAAAGAAAAAGACAGGGATGATGATCTAGTAATTTCACTCTCAATTATTAGCAAAATGGTGGCAACTGCTAAAATAATGTTCAGGTTCCCAACAAGCAAGGTGACAGCAGATAAACACTATTTGTCAAGAACAAATCCTAGAAAAATAATGCTTATCTATGTATGACAGTATATCTTTTGATTTCCTTTCTAGAAGTAGTAGAATAAAACTTTAAATCACGACCTGTGTACAGCTATTGGCAACTCACATAATATTCTCATGAGTATCCTGGGAAAACAGCAGCAGAAAACAAGAAAAAGGGTTAGAAGTATACATACACCTCTGTATGGGTAGATAGTACCAGCATAGTCTAAATGAAGTTCAAGGGTCTCTGCTGATTTAAGAGATATGTAACATCACTAATAAAAAGAATAATTAAAGGAAAAAAGATTGCTATAAAATAGAGAGGTGTTATAAAGCCAGCTTTAGTAAATTAGGAGGGAAAGACTATTGGTATCTAACTGAAGAAATTATCCAAAAAAACCCACAGGTATAAGGGTTTCATATATATATATATAGACAGGATTAATCAGTAGCATGAACATAAGCTAGGGAAGAACAGGTTAATGCCAGTTGGCCAGAAAGCAAAAGTATCACAGGTGACATAGAAATTAGAATTTTCATCTTATCAGGTATGAAACCAAATCTGACTGGAATGCATGAACAGGAGGGTTATAGCTATTTCCCTGCCCCTCAAAACTGGGAACATCTAAACAATACTGCTGTATCTCACTGTGGGCACCATGCCTCAAGGGAGAAGTGAAACATGAGAATGACAGTTCAGGACAGAACCCTGAGTACAAAGGAGATGCAGAAAATATGGTCTGTGTGGGGTGACTGAGTAAAAGAGGCCTGCTTAGCTCTGAAAAGGAGTGGAAGGCAGTTACATCTTCCTTAAATTTTAAGGGACAGATGGAAGAGTAATTTCATGTCCACGGTACCTACCCTCAGTAGTTACTTGCTTCAATTGGAGAATAAGATCTGAGAAAAAAGTTTAAACGTAAGCAGTGATCTATTCCACCAAGGCAGAAAACCTAGGAAGCTCTGAAGAATTCACCACACAGTATAGTCTTACTTAAACCACTTCAAAATTAATAAATGATAAATTTAATGGATGAAGAAATGATGGAGTGTATAATACTTCCTTTTTTTAGTAGACATAGGAGAACAGGATACAATCTGCGAAAAACATTGCCAACACTGACATAAGCACCTTGATCTTCACAGTGTAACAGAGTAACTTTCTGGCTTCGGTCACATTTCAAGGGGTGTCTTGTCACACTTACCACTAATTTTGTCTTCTGCTGACAGTTTCAGCAGAAATATGCAGGTCTGAGCGAGCTGGTTTCTTTGCCTTACCATGCTGGAAATCAGAGTCATGCCATTGTGAAGGAATTCACATTGGCAAGTTTAGAGCAGCAACTCTGTCCCTGTCTAGTTCACTAACATTTTAAAAGGAAAGTAGGTTTCAGAATATTTTAATCCTTAAGGCCTAAAATAACACATGTGTGAAATCCCCAGTAATTTTTATAGGAGAGTGTGTGCAATAAACAAATCAGGCAGAAGCTGAGCAGAACTATTCTTGAACTCACTTCTGATATTCAAAATTAGTTAATGAGAACTGAACTGTGCATTAAAACAATTAGAACAGGAGGCCTAAATCTACAAAAGCAAGCTAACACAATGACTGCTCTCCCACAGCCTCACCTCCCAAATTCCCCTTTAAAAATCTGTGTCCACAGCTGGACATAATTCATGACTAGCTAAAGCAGCTTTTACTACGTTCAGCATTCATAAGATGCAGTGAAAAAATACATCTCAGCTCTTTGCTTTTATGTTAAGTTGTTGGGGAAAAAAAACAAGAATAGGGTTATATCGCTTCTTTGAATCAGCAACTTTAATCCAAACTGAAGTAAAGTACCAAAAAAATGCAAATACTGAAAAACAACATGATAAAATAAAAAGAAAAAAGGCCCAACAAAGCAGATACTTCTTCATAAACTCTGTATCACAAATAAAACTCACCTGAAAGATGAGCCTGCTTATGTATCTATAAAATTATAATTACTGGACGGAAAAAAAAAATACTAGAAAGCAAGGCATTCCTGTCTGCAACTTTGAGAACAGGCTGTCACTAAGAGATTAATGAATAAGCTTTCTGTTTGCCACACAAGAGGGTGATTCTTATTTGAATATTATCAATACTATGGGGAAAAGTAAATGAAGAAAAAAGATTCCCTTCTTAACAAGGGGTAAGAGAAACAAACACATCTAAATAGGAAATAAAATAAACACAACTCTTCCACAGTATAGACACTGCTACAGGAAGCCTTCAAAGCAAGAAGTTCAGGAGGAGAAGAATAAAAGGGAAAGAGATTCCAATGCAGAAATCTTTATACACTTTTATTCAGATTGTAAGGTCCCTGTGGGGACAAATGTTAGCAGGTAATTAACTATCAAAAAATAAAATAAACACAAAAAGAAGGAATATTTATGGGGACATTTATTCCCAGCAAAGTAGAAACAATTAGGCATTTGAAAAATAACTAAATGTTTTAGCTTCTCTTCCTATGGTATCAAAATCTCTGAATACCATTTCAGTGTGACAAGAGTCAGGCAGAGGTGTAAAAAGACTCAAGTGTTTTCATCTAGAGCTTTGCACACAGCATCTGACATTACAAAACTTCCTAAATTTCAAGATTTTTGTCAGTGGATTTTACAATCAGATACACATTGAGAAGAAAAAGGGAAAAAGTCTTGAAATAATTTTCACTCCAAAGATTTTGTCAAAAATCAGCCCTGAAGATGCATGGCAGTTTAGGAAGCAACAACTAGAGCTTTCACTACACAACTGCACTTCTGCTAAAATAATCAAAAGATAGCAAGATTATGAATTTTCAAGGGTCTCCACAGCAACAAAGTAGACATAAGTACGTACATGTATACATGTGCTAACTTTGACAAGGATCTACAAAGTCCTGATGGTTTTGGCACAATGATAGGGATTACAAAAACCAAGTCAAAGAACAATGAGGCAGGGGGAAGAGGGGTAAGATAACTTTTCCTATGAACTGCTATATTCGTCCTGAATTGTTGGGTTTTTTTAGAAAATACAGGCAAGACATCCCATTGCCTCTAAGGTTAAATATCCAAAGCCATTTTCTGAAGAAAAACTGCTGTAAACTCCTCAGAATAACAAGGGGGTGAACTAGGTGTGCTACAGCTCTTCCAATTGGGTCTACCAATCCTAAATGAGTATTAGATCCAATTCCAGCAGCACTGCCAAACTAATTTGTCTCATTTCCTTTAGCTGAGTAAAGTAAAGGTAGGGAAATTTCCTGTAATGGACTGACTGATACATAAGACATTTATTAGTGCAGAGTGGGTTTATTTGTCTTTCAATTGTTTGTACATACAAAATAAATACTACATGGAATAGCAAGGAAACAGCTAAAGATTCTCTAAATCACAAAACACTATTCCTATTCCTTAAACTTTTGATCCTGCCTTGCAGTTTCTCACTCTATACCCTATTAGAATGCACTTTACATAAAATGAAAATTTGTTTTCAATTCTCTCAGTAAATTTTAGAGAAAACATTCTTGGAAGAAAAGCAGTGGATGTTGGGGGAAAAGAAAGAAGTCATCATTAATGTGTGCTATTTTGAGGGAATTGCCACTGTACTGGGAAGCTCAGTATTCAATCCATAGAATCAAGGAATCACAAAATAAGCAGAGGTGGAAAGGACCCATCACGATCATCAAGTCCAACTCCTGGATCCTCATGATCTACTTTTTCCAAGCAATAATTGAGAAGAAACCACCATTTTCCCTATACTGCTGTAAAAGAATCACAGCTGTATTGATGTGTGTAATATCACATTTAAATCAGCTACAATGCCAGGTTAAAGCTGTTTTCTCTGTACACATCTATTATTATTTCCCTAAAATTAATTCCCATGGTAGAATGATGCCATCACAATACTAAAGCATAGCATAACACTGCCCAAGATCTCAGTGCAAGTCCTCAAAATTCACATTAGATGAGACTACTCTGCCGAGTTCATGTTTGTCACAGTTAGTGTTTACACTTAAGGGTTTTAGATAACTGTGTAACAGAGAAAGATATTAGTGCCATGATGCATTCTTATTAGCCAAGAAAGTAACTCTGCCCTGGTACCAAGTGGGTACTAAACTTGCTTTTGCTGCCACGACTGCTGCTCACTATTTTTAATCTATACATATGTCGCTATTGTTGGCACCATGTGAGACACTAAAAGAAAGTGAAGATTTCTGCCAAATTTATCCAGTTAAACACAAGAGTGGCAGTCCACCCTGCAGCCTACACTTCCTGGGTAGCCTGACACACAAAAGGGCATCACAAGCCTGATGAATCACATCTCTTTAATAACTAAGTAAATGAAATGTCAGAGAGGTGAGACTATTGATTGAAATTTAGTGCAAATGATAGACTACTAATTAAAAAATACAGCTGCCTGTGAAGAGGCAGCACTACCTTTCCATGTAGATTTATTATTTTTGTTCTCATTTGCTTTAGTTTTATGCAATCTTAATTTTCTTCCACTTGCCTCTAGGCCAGGGGAGCCTGCCTGTAGTGGTTTTAGTTCACCATCTTCACACGGGTACCAATTTAATGTAGTGGGTTGAGCACTCTGGCCAAACCCCAGTGCACCCACTAAACTTATTTACTCATTTTTTGTTCTGGAGATAAGGATTAGGAGAAATGCAAAGCAGGATCAAAACTTTAAAGGTATAAAGAAAGCTTTATTAACAGAATTAAAAGAAAAATAATAAGAATTAGAATCAACTTACAGACACTTCTCTTCCTTCCACCTCATCTTCTCTCTCCCATCAATAACACACAGAGACAAAATTTGAGACTTATAGTCAGTTTACTACCTCTAAAATAGTCTTTCTTTAGTTCACTTAGGGAGAGGAGTCTCTCCTGCTATGCCATGGAGACTTTTTCACAAGAAAACAGTTCTTTTGTGGCTTTAATATCACAGTGAATCAGCCACCTGGAAAGGAAAATTTGTTTGCAATGTGAAAGTCCCTTCTCTCGACATACAGTTCTTCCTGTCACTACTTTCAAGAGCTCCTCTCTGGCTCATGGGGTATTACTTTAAGGATAAGTTGTTCTCATAGGAAAGTAAAGGGTTTTCTCCTCTCTCTCTGGAAATAAGGTTTTTCCTATCTCTGGAGCAAGGGGTCTCTTCTCCTATCTCTGGAAGCAAAAATTTTCTTCTTCTATCCCTGGGCAAGGGTTCTCATCTCTCTCATCTCTGTGGCATGGTTCTTCATCTCTCCTTGTTCAAATTTCTCATTAGACCACAGCTACTTCAATATCTGCTTGCTTCAGCATGGGTGCTTTTGCTCAGGCTGCAGTTAGAACGTTGCATCTCCCCAGTTGCATTCATGAGTTATAAGGAATAGTTTAATATATTATAGTCTATCACCGTGGCTTTACAAAAGAATTTCAGCTTAAAGCATTTCCTCTTTCTTTTCCCTTTGGGTTTTTGGTTCCTTCTTCACTGACCTCGGGGTCTCCATGTTGGTTTCTTCACATGCCTTTACTCTTCCTCTTACTCGAGAAAGGATTGATGTCTGTAAGTTTCATCTGTGCACTGAGAGAGTTGTGATCTCTCCCGGGCTCTGCTCTTGGCCACATGATCTCTGCTGGGCACTGGCCGAAGCTGCTGCAGACGTTTCCTGGGGAGAGGGGAGGCAGGGGCTGCAGGATCCCAGCAGCCAGGCCAGGATGCAGCTGCGGCAGGATCTCAGCCGTGCCTGGGGCCCAGCCGAGTGGGCCTTGCCCGGCCCCGCTGAGCAGGCAGGGCCCGACCAAGCGGGCCTGACCCAGGCCAGCCCCGCCGGACCACGCAGGTCCCCTGTTACCTGTTCAGAAGCCGGAAGCAAGAGAGAGATTCCCGGGCTTCTCCTTTCTTAAATGTGAATCACAGAGGTGTATTCAGCTTCTTAAGTGGCTAAACAGTGTCCATCTTAGAACTAGCCAGCTAATTGGTTCTCTCAGGCCTGAAGGAAGTTGGCAAATTTCTTGCAGGGAAAAATCACTTTTCAAACCACAACACTGCCTCACTGCATTAGGGAATGCCAGGCCCTAAACAACCTCCACAGTCCTTCTGAGCTTCAACCCTTCAACCCTTTTCAGTGTCTGCAACTAGTATTTGAACTTGTTAATAGTGTTAATAATTAAAAATAAATAATACCATCATCCAGTTCAAGTCTTCATTCTACTTTTAAAGAAGGTTTCCTCATAGCTAAATGTGTACCCACAGGGAACAGGAAAAAGGGAAAAATCAAGCCAATCCATTAAACAAGACCTTTCTCTTCAGCATTGTTGTCTTATCTGGTGTGGCAGGCAGGTAAGTAGCATTTTATCAGTCTTTACAAAGAGAAACTTTTTCCAAAAGTCTGAAAAAGAGGAAAACTAGGCAAAGTTGGTACAAATGCACTCCCAAATCAGCCCTGTCATGGTCAGAGGGCACATTCAGGCCTGGGAATTGCAGGGCAGACAGCAGAGTGCAGACACCCCACTGTGTGTAGGGAAGCCACACAGCTCTCCTATCAGGAGCTACAAAATATGGGACACCGTGAACACAGACATGGCAAGAAGGCATCCAGCTTTTGCCTCCTGTAAATATAAGTAGAACCTGTGTCACTTAATTAGATAACATCACACATTTCTTAGTACTGCTGGCACAGGTTTGATGTCATCGCTGGCCATAAATGTTATATGGTGAAACTTCTTAAGAACTGAAGATGTAGTTTACATTTTTCTTCCCCCCCCCCACCACTTAAGAAAACTTTTTTCTAGGACAAAAAAAATGAGATCAGATCAAATCAGGAGCAATGCTGACCTGGCACACCAGCAGCGTCAAGCACCTGCCCCAGAACTCTGCTATCTGGAGGGAAATGGATCTGCAAATACTCAATCCTCATGAGGAAGAGAGAAAGAAATCCCTCCTCTTGAACACTTCTCACATGCACTTGCTGTCACGTCAGTACCATGATATTGACATTTGGGGTTGTATCTTTGAAAGAAAAATTTTTACGAAAAATTGACTGAAATCAAATACCACTAACTACTAAATTCCTATCCCTCTGTATTTTATAGGTTGTTAGAAACAACTAAATATTTCTTTTTAATTAGTAGTTATGGATATTTTTCTCTCAATGGATGTTGTGAGCCTCTGTTCTTCTGCAATTGCATCACTACAGGGGATAATGTAAAGATAGGTATCAGATATGAGAGCCACGAGTTTGTTTTTCTCTTAGAAACTCATCAGGTTTCTGAGAAGTAAACAAGTGCCATAAATCAAAGCTATTGATGCACACGTAATCCAAATAGCCTCTTTGACCACCAGCTGTCAGCATGGGCCACTGGGCAACTGCTGTACCTGCATTCATAAATCTCTTATTTAATAAGGCTTCATTTAACCTCATAGATTGTGTTATTTTTTCTAAGGGTTAATTTCAAAATTATTCTCCTCTCATTACCATCTTTTTCAAGTTATTTAGCTCAATGCTATAAACATTTTCCTTTCTCACTATAAAAGAAATTAGCAAAGGTAAAAAATTGTCTACAACAGAAAACAACATGTAATTCCAGTAACTCTTGGAAGGTTTTTTTCTCTTTTAAGAGAAAGTATTTTTGATTAATACAGTCTGTTCAAAAAGTTTTTGAAGTAGTCTTCCCAAATTCTTTTTAAAAATAAATAGTTGAATTGCATTGTTGAGGCATCAACAGCTACATGGAAAAAGCAGTGACTTGACTGAGTGGACACCAATCTATTACAGCTCTGTATTTGCAAGGAAACAGCTCACAAAAGGAGTTCTCATCCAATATTTCAGCTGCATCTTTTTTTCCAATCCAGTCCTAGCTCAGATATGCTCAGAAGCCTTGACACAAGACAAGAGAGCGTTTACATAGAGAAAAAAGAAAGTATGTAATATTGGTATATTATTGATAAAATATCTCCATTTCCATGCCCAGAATTAATTAAAAACAACAGCAAAAAAAACCTCAAAACAACAAACAGCCTTCTGAATACTTGCTGTGAGGAAAGGTATTTCATAAGAAGAAACATAGGCAAATAACCTTTTGTATATATACTACCTGCCAAAGAAATTATAATAATAGTAATAAAGCACATCAGTGGTTTCCTTGAAGTCTTACAGGCACTTTACAGGCAGCTCCAACTAAGACTTATGGGCAGTTTCTGTGCTCTCTTACTCAAGTAACACTTCATAGCGGTTGATTTTTGCAAACTTTTCATCAGCTTTTGATTATTTGCACATGTTAGAATTTAGGCTTTTTCAAGGTTATAATGCCAATGACATATTTCTAGGTTAATTCTTACTTATAGTGCTTAAGTCAAAGTGCACTTATTTAGGAAAAAAGATGGCAAAGACTAGATCTGACATCTAACACTGAAGTAGCTAGCAACTAAGAGATTCATGCTTATCTGTAATGATTTTCATTAAGATACCATGGTTTTCCACAAGAATGGTTCGGTTTTTTAGCTGGTAACTAAGCCCTTCAGATAGGAATAAAACAGCACAAGCAAATTTATCACCTTTGCTTCTTTCCCTTTGTCCTTTCAGTCAATTGATTCTGTGTATCTGCAAAACTTTTAAATTTTGGGGGAAAGAAATGAAAGTTGTAAAATATAAAGCCATTAAAAGAAAGGGAGCAGGGAGGTGTAATAACACTAGTGAACCAAAGAAATACGCTTGTGCAGTTAGCAGATTCCCCTGAAGCTGTGACCTGGCCCCATGCCACTCTGCCCTGGGAAAGACAAAAGGAGCTGACCTGAGCAAAAATGTTTCTCTCTGGAGACCAGCACAAAAAATCTCCTAAGTACCTGTCAGCACTCAAAGGGCAGTCACCAGCTGTGTGCTACAGTGTACAAGCACATAGTGTCTGAGCTCACAAGCTGCATCAAGAAGCTTCATTTCACAGTTGACAGATTGCCTGCCTGAGAAATTAAGACACTCAACTTCATTGTGGCTGACAGATTTCTCAGGCTCCAAAGGACATTTAAAAGCTATGCAGGTATGTATATTGTTCACAGGGAGCTCTGTATAGCAGCCTTAGATGTGCACCACTGGTCCAACAGAAAGCCATATTCACAAAACCAAAAATGCAGAGCAATAATGTGCAGAGCAAAGCGACTTAAAGTGATCAAGGTCTATAATCTGATAAGTATATCAGATCATAAAATGTAATTTCATTCTTGTAATTGTATGACCGGGACTGAGTTTGCTCCCTGTCATATGCATGCTGTGTGACCAGTAAAGCCAATAGTGATCCAGTTACAGGGACAAATTATTACCATCTAACTGAAAGCTTAGTTATAAGAACTAATATTACACAGCAACTCAAAATTAAGTTATTGGTAAAAAATACAGATCTTAATAGAACAGTTACAAAAGGCTTGTATGTGTGAAAGAAAACAGCATTTCATAAAAGTTACCCTACCTAGTATTTTAAGTGCTGAATGGCTTGAATTATCCAGTAAATATATATATATACATAAAATAATAATAATGAAGTTAAAATACTTTCAAATCTTTACTTCTTCCTCTGGTGTAAGCTCACCCTACCAGTGCCCACCTGGGTCCTGTGACTAACAGTACCAATTTTCTTTCAAGAAGGACTGGCAAGGGCAGGGTTATAGATTGTCATTACCCTGGAGTCCTTGCACAGACTTCCCCATTGATGGGGCTTTCTCCCTTCTCAGTTTTGGTTCATCTTAGGGAGATACATACATGTTATTAATTTTTTTTTATTATTTCTCTAAAAATACATTTTTTCCAGCACAGTCTGGTTGCTTGTCCTTGCTTCTCAAGTAGATGTTGAGAGCTGCCCAACCTCCCATGTCAAGCTTCGTTAACACAAAGGTCTTTCATTTTTCATCTTGTGACTACAAGGAGTCTTCAGACCTTCACTCTCTTTGGTGGTCATTCAATTTGGAAAAAGGAGCTGGATGTTTTTGAGAGCTTCAACAAAGACTATGCTGTTGATTTACCTGTTATACTAACCAAGATGCATGGGCTTCCCACAGCTTAAGGCAAGGATCTGGCCCAAACCTTCCAGATGAAAATGGATAGTTATGCTCTCCATAAAAATTTGGCTTCGACAAAGAGTTCTGTCAGTTCTAATTAAAAGCAATAATTGCACTAGAACACTGCTGGGACTACCTGAGGCCCTAAGATGATGTGAGCCTCAGGTCTGTGCCAGATTCCAAAGACTTTACCTAGAGGAGTTAAATGACTCTTCAGGTTCTTGACTACAGAATCAAGAGTAAGCCATTTCCTCAGCACATGGTAAGAACAAGCATCTTCCAATACACAGCTGTCTAAAGCCTTTTGTATCTCCAACAACAGCAGTGCCATGAGACCTGGTAGGATCAGAGCACAAGGCAACAATCTTGGTGGGTTGTAGCTTTTTTGTGTTCTGCTGCTGCTGTGAAGGATTTTCCTCACCAGTGATCACAAAACCCAAACAAATCTTACTAGCAAGTCTGTCCTGTTTCCTTCATGGATCAGCTTTCTTGAAACATATATTCAACGTAACTAGACTCTATTTTACCAGAGAGTCAAAATTGAAGAATGTTACCTCTTCCCTTGTTATCTTTATTTCAACAAATCAGAAAACAAAACCACTACAATACCCTTGGATATTCTGAATGATGAGATAGAACATTTGGTTTTTTTGCATTTGATTTAAGGATATGATTACATTATCAACACTTACTCATCTTTACAATGCTTTTTTTGTTTTGCAGACCTCCATTTCCAGTGCCAGATCTGTCATCAGGACACCAGAACATTCTTAGGGCACACATCTGAAGATCTGTCATAAGACTTTTCAAAATAATTAAAGGAAATGTGTCTTCCCCCTGTGTTAAAAATATCATTCTTATCACTAAAAATAAGTCTTTCAAAGTTCTCTAAAGAAAGCAGTTATACTCTTCTTTTATTGTATCCCTTGGGGCAGTATCGGTTTTACAAACTCAAGAGTCCAACATTGTCAATTTTCAACTCATTTTCTGAAGGGAAATGGCTTGTAGCTATTTTAGTGATTGTTTTAAGGAAAATAAGGTTTTATCTTTTTATTTTTTAAATGGGGAACTAACCTTATTCCCACCAATTTAGTTTAAAATATGAAGAAAAATTATTAGAATAAGTAAACACTTCTTTTAACCTGGTATATTCTTCCCAAAATGAAATGAAATGAAAACAATTTAGCAGTCCCCCACTACTAAGTCACACATCAACTCTCATTCCATGCAGAGCATTGGCATTTGTTTTTTCCACATAAAAAAAGAACTATCACTAAAAAAAGTTTGACATTAATTGTCTTTTTCTGACCTTCAACAGGAGTACAATAAAGGATTTTATAACTAAGAAGAATTATTATTAAAATACATTAAAATTATAAAAGGAACATTGCAATATTCTTCCAATGGGCCCACCTGCAAATACCCGTTACAAGGGTACTCTAATTATTTAATTTACAATGATAATAAATTAATCCATCATCAATAATGTTTATAATTAAAGAGAAATTTCAGACACAACAATCATTAATATCACATCTGTAAGTAAGAATAGTCTGACTGAGATAAATTCCTTCTCCCAGGCTATATTTTAAGCCTGCATTATGAATTCAATAATGTATGGTTGCATCTGCTAGCCAGAACTGTGCTATTTTTGATATTTCCCTGGATAACAAATGAGGAAGTGCTTTGACATAAAAGTCTAATGCAAGCAAACAAAAAAGCTACTGAGAGTTCAGAGTGGAAATCTATGTAAAAAATACTCAAGTAGAATAAAATGTGCATTACTGTCAGATGAATTCATCCCAATAAACAGCAAGAGCTTTGAGAATGCTAGCACTGCTCTGCAGCAGCAGTCTTCACCAACACTACTTTGCAACCTTGTCTGAAAGCACTGAAGTTTCACCTTGTGTTCTGTCCTGCTGTTGTTTAGTGTCTAGACAGGAGGAGTAATAAGAGTATTCAGGCATAAAAATTCCTGTTGTCTTGCAAAACTCTAATTTTATGGTTATGAGAAGAAATATTTTAATTAGGCCTCAGCAAGAGGAAGGAGCTGGCTCCCAACAATGCCTGCCAGCACTCAGCTATGCTGGCCAAACCCATGAAGCCTCCCAGGGTAATTTGAAATTTGAGCATCAGGCAGTTTTTCTGCCAAGTATCTCCTGACTTCTGGAGCATCTCAAGTACACAAAATAGTTCTGAGATGCCACATCCTTCACAGATTTCCTTAATCCTTACAGAAGTTCAGCTGTAGGAGGCAGGTTTGGAGTCTGCATATCTGCTCCTCTGAACTGAGAAAGGGTTTCCCAATTCTCAAGGGATCAGATTAGTTTTAATGGCAAGCATTCAAATACAATAAATAAAGGTTTATTTCATCCCACCCACAGAGAAATAACATATGGCAAATAGCACTTCATGAGAGTCCCCCCAAAGATCCATTGCATGTATTTTAAGTGACAGGCAAGTGATACAGGAACCTTATGACAGTACTCTACAAACATAACCTTTAATGTTAATGATTCCAGCTTATATTCACACATAGTTTCATTTCTAAGAATAATTAGGCAATTGATATCTCCATCTGGTTCAAAATGCTTGCTGACACTTTTTTAATCAAACATTCTTGTCAGTTTTCAAACTGGATATTTTAAAATTAAAAATATTCCACATTCAGCCATCAGTTATGTCAACTGATGGGTGGTTCAGATTCAAGATGACACTTTTGGCAACTAAAGGAGGCTATGACTGCTGCTAACTTGCTGTCAATCACCCTTCAAAAAGAAACTCAACTAAGTTGGGAGAAACTGAAGTTCAAGTCATTCCGCAGAAAGAACTATACTTTTTTCCTGTTTCTTTGGGTTTCTTTGTATAAGGAATTTGGAACCCAGAGATCACATACTGCAACCCTAACAGCCAGGCTATTAACTATGCTGCTGTACACCTAACTCATGGCTGAGTTTTGTCAGAGACTTCTTGAAAGATCTTTGACTAGTCCCAAATCAGGATAAAGAGAATAAGAAGAGTATATGATTATACTGAAAATCATATGTAGCATAGTTTGGGTGCTAACTTAACCAAGTAATTCCTCTTTAACTTGATCCAATACTGACGCTGTACTTTACAACACAAATCCAGGCATGAGCATAAAAACCATGTTTCCTTTGACACCAAACGTTCACAGATGCAAGTAAGAGGAAGACAGATCTTTTGCCACTTCCAGAGACCTTCCTCCTCAGCAAACCACCACCTATGGGAGTATATGGTGCCCTCCAATTTGAGGAAAGGACTCAGTTACAATCCAAGCTTATCACTTCTTCCCTGTCTCAGAAACTTCTGAGAACAGTCTTCTACTAAATTAGAAGATTGAATTCTGAATTCAATTGATTGAATTTTTATTACAACACCATCATGTCTACAATTCCAGGCATCACCTTGATTTAATGACATTATTCAGAATATTTCCAACAGCTCCTTTGGGAAGTGGCCAAAACTGTACTTCCATTCCTCACATAAAGCAGGTGTCTCAGATGCAGAATGAAAAAGCATTATAAACCCCTTTTAAAACACTGTCATCCTTCCCTCCATAAATGAAAGCTTCCAATCAGTCCAGTAGATATTCAGCAAAGACATGGAAAGGCAAACGTATGTCTGAAAACTCGGCAGCTACCAATGTCAGACTGATCTCTCTGTCACCTTTTTCACTAAAGAGGAACTCATCATACTGCATTTTTTCTTTCCCTCCCTACTTTCATAAATACATATGTATCAATAAAAAAAGCAAAGACAAAGCATATCAGAATTTGTACAGAAATATACTGGATATATTTGTACAGAAATATACTGGATCTGCAGTAGCAAAGAAAAAGAGTATTATAATAGTGGCATAAAGAAGCAATATTCATTTATGAGACAAAGTGAACACAGAGGAAAGAAACATTAACAGAAATACCCCTCATGCAACATTTCCTTTCCAGCAGAGGGTATCCTTATAGCTCTTACATACACTAAACCACAGCTCTGGTTGCATGAGGGATTGTTTATTGCACCTGAAACGATCTTTATTACTTGGGATGCATGACAAAATAAAATAAGGAAAGCCCCATACTGCTACAGTGTGGCAGAATCTCCACAGCATTTTCTTTTAGAATGTCAGCTTAAAACTTCTCCCCTCCAAATATTTCCAATTACAACTCTTAGTTTTTGATTTTATGTAACTAGAGGTGAAAAATATTAAAAAGAACACTAATATAGAGATGTTATTTTTGCAGAAATATATAAATAGCAAAGTTAAAGATGGAAAGTGGATGTGTAAAGGGTAGAATGGAAGGTATCAAGAGACAGTTGTGGCAGTACAACAATAAGGACGGAAAAGCATTATTGCTTTTGGTTACGAAAAAAATAAATGTACTAGTTACTGTTCATCACACTTAAATCCAGAGTGAGCAACTTCTTTAAGTTATAATAAATATTTATGTTGGAGAGATATTCTGTGATGCAAATAAATCATTAATCCTAACGTTAATAACATAATTTTAATCTCATTAAATAAAGCTTTTTTGTTTCTTAGATATGATTACAAATTCATAGTGAAGATTAATCTATTTCATTTGACAGTAGAGATTTCCCCAGATTTAGCTAAATCTATTCTGGAAAAAGACAGAGAAAAACAGATCATACTGGGTACACATTTGTTTCAGTGTCATTTTGGTAACCACAAGGACTAACTTTGGGTTGTGCTTTAAACATTTTTAAGAGATTCCAGACAAAAATCAAATCCTCTTGTCCACGCTCCCAAACAATTCAATCTAAGCCATAGCTAAGTATATTACTTACTGGTCAGCCAAGACCACAAACAAGCTGCTTTTATCCAAAGATACTAAATACAGGCAAGACATTATTACATTTTTTAAACATAATTTTAACTTGTAAGTCTCCCATTGCAAATGAACCTTCCATATCCCTATTTTTCCTCTTAAAAACAAAGAATCTAAACTTGAAATTTGTTTTCAGTAGTTAATCCAATTAAAGTTTCCTTTTGTAAACCTTTAAGACTCCTTGCATTCTGAAGCCTTTTAATTAATATTGAGCAAGGGCTTTGTTTACCCTCCTGGATTACAGCCTCTATCATATCTCTGCATGGCCTTTGTCACTGGAAATGAAGAGAAAGTTGATGCCCTTTTTGGCATTATGCCTTTCCTTTCTCAGGAATTAAGGTCCTTTATAGTCAACTTGCATTCATTTTGAGAGGCATTACAAGTTACACTAAGTGGGAATGTTTCATAGATAAGCAAGTTCATTACTATATATCCCTGTGAAATTCGAGTTGTTAAATGTAGTTCTTCCTTTTTTAGTGACATGGAGAGTGAAAGATGTTCTCCTCCCTCCCTCCTTCTAATCCCCTTATTTCTGTAATCTTTTCCTATTTAAAACTGAGAGGAATTGAAAGGTGTCTAGTTTTAATTAGATCCACATTTGCTGACTTTCCAGTTCTTGTGTTCATGGCCTTAAAAAACTGAAGTGGTATCTACAGACCATAAAAACAATTAATGGCTGATAACATGACAATTTATATGAGATTTCTTAGTTAATAAGTAGTGAAAGAGTGCCAATAGTGCCTGCAAAACTTATTAAAAACAAATAAATTCAATTGCTGAAAGTTGGGGGTTTTTCAAACCACAAAAAAGGCTTCTCATTAATTATATTTTTCCTTTCTTAGGAGAAATTTCTGTACCCAATACAGATTACATTGCACTCATAAAAAAGCCTCCTTCCTAACTTGCATTACAAGTTCTTGCACTACTTATGCCAATGCTGTACATTTGTAAATGCCCATAGAAAATAAACTTTTACCATGAGAATAAGCTAAAAGTAACTGGTTGAATAATTAAAGTTTCATGTTTGTGAATGAGATATCTGCTGTGCTGCTTTTAAGATGCTCATATCAGTGTGAAATTCTATACAACTCTGTTTTCAAGGGAGCAATAGTGTGCCTACAAAGTCAAGGTTGATACAAGACAAGTACAGAGTCTAATGCAACAACCTGAACATCTCCTCTGCAACTGTTCAAGGCTCAGTGGTTTCCCCAGCCTGGGGAGAACAGCGATCAAGCCACAAAGACTATAGATAATTTTTACCACTCAACCAAGTCATATTTGGCCAATAAAATCCACAAATTATAACACAGTAAGTATGAGATGCTGACTTTGGCCCACAGAGCAGAACACAAAGAAGAAAAAAGCACTATCTGCAATGACGTATAGTAAGGTGATATTAGTTATGGAGATACTAGACAAAGTAAAAATATACTCTGAATACAAACCACATTGAAAATGCTTTGTTACTATGCTTAAGTTTAATTACCTCTAAAATGGTCCACCAACATCTTCTCACAGCTGCAACTACTGTGAGTATTTAATTCAAATGCCACAGGTAGACACACAAGTCAATGATGAAGACAGTCACATTAAAACAAGGACAAAACCCCTACATTGGGGCACCAAGCTCTGAGAGCATACTCCAGTTATATCGCCAGGTAGGGAGAAAATTAGCTGCAGACCTCAGCAACAACTTGGTTCCCCCAGTACAGACATTTGTTTCATGGACTTGATGGGAAATAGCATTTACACATCTGGAGGAACCCAGTATGAGGGCTTACAATCTTTTGGTTGAGATTAGCAAACTGGTTGATTCAAAATAACACATTGGTCAGAGCTGGCAATTCCTTTGATCAAACAAGAAATATCAAATCTTTGCAAAGTCACAAGACTACATCAAGAACTAATGAACAGGGTTAGTGTGAAACTATAGACAGCTGTATAAAAACTACAAAAATGCTGAAAAATTGAGCATGAAAGGCACGATGTAATTCTGCAATGTCAGATTTGATTAATCTCAACACGTGAGGGGAAAAGATTATATACTGCTTCTACATGCAATAAAAATTTGCAGAATTATAAAAGGCCACAATTGCAGTTTCTTATGGTATTCGTCTTTCAGAGCAGCCACTTTACTCCATAAGAAAAATTCTATGAATTCCTTGCCCTCATATTCTAACCTGTTCTCTACAATCAGGTAAGTGAGACCTCATGCATATTGTAGATACATACACACACAAACCGTTAGTAACGTACTCCAAGTAAATCAGAAATGCCACTATTTTTAAAATGACAGCAAGGTCAACTAGAATGCACATTCACATTCCTGGCCTTGACTATCTAGATTATCCTTGCAATTCATTCCTCCTCTGTCAGGAATAATCTCCTAATATCCTTTCTTAAAGGCAGGCTTTCTTATGCTAGTCCTTCTCTAAAGTCAAATTGATAGCTATGCATTTAGACTTTAATTGTTTAGAATACTTCTAAATTCATGCATATGTTTTAAGTTAGCAGCAGACTTCTATTAATTAGACTCTCGACTGTGTCGAGAGCTGAAGGTTAAAGACAATCAGCGCAAACAAGAAAACAAAAAGGACGAACACTTAAATCAGAACAGACACATAAATATTTATGAGAAAAAACAATCTGCCAAAAGGTGAGCATTTCCTTTGATTTAATTAAAGGGTGGGGAGAAAAACAGTAATGCAATAGACATACGAAAATTTGAAGATTTGAAAAAGCTCTAAGTATCATTTCTCATGAGTGCTCATTAAAGTCACAGTGGTTTTGTTTAGAAAGGTTTTCTACCAGACAAGTACAAAACAGATTCACAACAGAAGGAGAAATTATTAATCTATCACCAGATGAATGAGAAGTGACATTGTCAGGTAAGGAAATCACTGGAAGCAAACGTCCTAAGGTCTAAAGAAACTCAGAAGCACAATGAATACATTCACATTTAATAAATAAATATTAATTTTGGTGAACATATAATTATTACAAGAAACAGACAGGTGGTGAACTTATGGAGACTAATATTCTGAGCAAGTTTTTTCAGAGGGTGAAGTCTATTGTGTGCAAATCATGCTTACAAAATAATGCCATAAATTGAAATTTAATATTATTGTCATTTAATGTTTGCCAGGAATGGAGGAAAAAGAGGAGCAAATACATCTCATAGTATAATTCTCTAATCAATTCATGGACAGAATTGTCTTAAGCCTATGAAAAGAGCTGTACTTGCAGACTAGAAAAGATTTAGTCTCCAATCAAAGATTTTGGTTTACTGAAGTTCACATACACATGGCAAGAAAGACCTTTTAAAGACCCTATTACATCCAAAACAACACCAGCTTGAGCCATTCTTGTCTCTACTTGAAAATAGCAATGTGGTACAATTGGAAATTGGTCATTTCTCCTTTTCCTTGGAGACTGGAGAAGTTACACAAAAAACTATTAGAATAAGTCTGCAAATGTACTTTCCCCTTCTAAAAAGTGAGGTAAGTACCCATTCTCCTCTCTCTTTCTCTCCCCATTTTTTCTTTCTCCATTTTGATATTTTTTTCCAGGACTGAAAATGTGTGTTGCATTCTAGGGAAGACAATGTTTAACTTCTTCTTAGTGAAAGAAAACCAGAAAATACTATAAGTCTTTTAAGAATGCCCTTTTTTTGGCATTTTTACACTCAACTGTCAAAAAAGCTGGAGTAGGCACTTCAGCATTTCACTGCTTCTCCCAACATAGCTTCTGAACTTGAACTACCCATTCCATGAAGGGAAATATTATCTGGGAGATTTCTGAATGAGCTAACATGAATTGAGACTTTGCTGAACCAGTAGTCCAGCAAGTGACTGGGCACCAGCTGGGGAGCCATAGCCATTATCACCGGTCAAAGATTTATCCACTAAACTCAAGAAACCTTGGAAAGGGCTCAGACCTGGAGCTGGGACTAAATGTACGAACCAGAAAAGAGAATCCAGGTCCCCTGCCCATGCCTTTATTTATGCTTGAGCTCTACGATGAATACAAAGCAGCAGAAGCTGATCTGACAGAAGAAAGCAAATGGGCATTTGCCCTTATTTTGCCCTTTAACAAAAATGAAAAGAAGATAAGTTTAATAGGGAAGTGACATTTTATGCAGCCTCTTTTCTTCAGACTCAACAGGATGTATTCAGACACAGCCTCTTGTGCTCTTTAAATATAATTAATCTACTGCACTTTAATAAGGATATAAATTTATATTAATGATATATTAATATAACTCTCAAATGAAGTTACTATGCAATAATTTTCTGAATAAGCACCATTAGGTGGAAAGATGTGAAATACCCAAGGGATTTCACATTTCAAAAAAACTGCTCCTAAGACTACTTTAGCGTGTGGAAGTAAATTAAAATCAACAATTGTTTCTAACCATTTTTTTGTTACTATGGAAGTTATTTTCAAATTACCTGGAACTGCATCCAGGGGGGAAGGGAAAAGGGGTTTATATTTGTGTGTTCATGTGCATGTAAAATTTGATTATGTCTTAACTACACTGAGTGAAGTTTCTTTAGGTATACTAAACTAAATGTATAAAAACAACACCCAAAAGTGTAAAATTGTGCAAAAAAAAAAAGTCAGCTGCAGAGTATACCTCAATAGCAGAGGATACTTATACAAATCACTTTAAAACCTAGAGTAGGCAGCTAAAAAACCCTCCAAATCATACCAAACCAAGCAACCAACCAAAAAAACCCCGAAGAACTTATATGAGGGAACAATGTGGAAAAAGAGGAAAAGTCACTGGAACAACTCAAGCAGAGCAGTTGACTCAAATTTAGTCCATTTCATTCCAGTGGACTGCTAGGAAAAAAATGCAAAAAATCCAATTCAAAAACAAACAAACAAACAAACAAAAACAAAGCAAAGAAACAAAAAAAACCCAAACCAAACAAACAAACAAACAAAAACCTCCAAAAAAACCCAACCCAACAGGAGAAGTGGGCAAGTGAGGGCAAGTAGGGAAAAGGGAAAAGCTTGGTTGTTTAAAGTTTGTTTGACAGAATAATTTTAGGGCAAAACATTAAAACTTGCTTTCCTTAAAAGCTTTTCAGACTTGATCACAGCTTGGAATACTTGCATGGAAGAATTACTGAATAACTGTTTTCATTTTCTGGTAGTCCAGGAGTTATACAAATTCTGTTCTGGAGATGCTATATTTGACACGAGACAAAAAAACTGCTTTTTGCAAACCTGTGTTAAGGTTCCAGAGAGCAGTGTTTACAAGAGTGAAGTATATTACTATTAGTACCACTTCTAAGATCCTTTACCAAATGAAAAAGCCTCTGCCAGTTACCTTCCCCTGCTACCATCCTACAAGAGAACCAGGATCCAGCTTAGTGCTGCATTTTCTTGAAGGCTATGTTTTTCTTCATAAATCTGCAAAGCCACCAAACACCATGCCAACTAGAATAACTCCCTCAAAGCATCTCAACAAGAAGACCTCCTAGAGATAATTATAAAATA
>WEKY01042093.1:0-22783 GCA_013390045.1 Picathartes gymnocephalus
GTCCTTCAAACCAGGACACCTACATATAAAATACAACCCCAGACTAGCTGAGCTGCTGTGTGCACTCCACTGACAAACGTATCAAGAAGAGTGGTGCAGATTATCCTTGGTAGTGGGGAAACCAAAGATCAAACCATAAAATCTTCATGCTTATTGACAAGAGGTTTGTCACTTAATTTTTATTCGCGCCAGTAAAGCCATTTTATTCTTAGGGAGTGAAACAAACAAGCTCAAGGAAACAAACAGAGCATACAGCCCACAAAGACACCTTTGTCCCACTGCTCCCTGAAGAGACCATACCCAGGACATATTTTATACATGTAAGGGTAAATCTTTCATTTCCTTTTCTCCCACTGGCCTGGCTCCCTGAGGTGCCGAGCACCTATCCTGCACATGGCAGGAATCCAGAAATCCATGCAGCTGCCTCAAACTGCACAACCAAATCAGCCAACCTTTTGTAATTTTCCCAGATTATTAGGAACCATCAGTAGTATTAACAGCAGAGCTAACTTAACCCAGTCCAGACTAGAACCGAATCAGCTCACAGTATGCATTGAGCTAAATACAAATGAAGATGATTGTAGAAATTAATGTAGATAAGTGCTAGAAGCAAGAAACTCAGCTTCATAACCACGACCAGCACAAGGAGATCTGCAGAAATCAAAGCACAGGATGCACTACGGTTTCCACTGCATTCCTCAGCCTCAGAGATCTGCCAATATTTTGCACGCAAGCACGTGGACCTTCAAAAGAGCCGGGTTTGTCCCAAGAAAAGTACAAAACAATCACTACAAAGGCAAGCTATGAAAAATCCTCCTCCTGAACAAACACGCCGTAAAAACGAGGTATAAATCATAAAACCCAAATGAAAACAACTCCCCCACCCCAAAATTGCCCAAATAATGGGATGAGGAAGTTTTCTCTGATTAGATTAAATACTGCAAAGCTCTTTCCAAGTCCAGTAAAAAACTACTTTAGAAGCAGTGGCAGAAAGCAACACAACAACACTGAGAAATGCAGGGAAACAGGCAAAGTAAGGATTGATCCAGAGCCCTGGGACAAAAGCTTTGCCTTCCCTCAAAATGCATGGAAAAGGCTTCTCACAAGTGCGCCACCTTGACTAACTCCACTCTCAGGGGGTTGCTGCTCAGGTCAGTGGAAGAAAAATGAAGCTAACAAATGTTTTTGAAAATGCCAGTTCTTGAAAGCAAACTTATTACGCTGAGGACTGAGCACCATCAAGCACAAAACTCCAGCATCACAGCTCGAGACAAAATGCCAGACCCTCACACAAAGCACCTCTCTAAGATTATTTCCCCAACCCAGCAGACAATACAGCAAAATAGGTCATATATCACAGGAGCAAAACAATGCCATGCTCAGCAATGAAATTCCTTGGGACAAAGGGTCTCCACATTTATTCTACCCCACCATCTCTCAACATATCTCAATCTCACAGGAGGTCAGCTTCCTACCCCTCAGTCTACCACATTTGGCCTGGGATGCAAAGTCTGGAGCCACACAAAGGAGAGGGAAGATGCTAAAATGAGTCTGTATTGTCTTTTGCCTTGTTTTCATCCTTTACAATGTTCAAGTATATGAAACCCAACAAAACGGGCAGATTCCTATGATCTGTAACAAAAGGGGTTACAAACATGGACACGAGACCAGGAAATCCATGGCTGCTGTTATACATCCACCAAAAGCAGTGGCCTTGTGGTGACCTGCTCCCCCAGGACACTGGAGCACCAACATGGTGTTTGGAGGCACCTCTCACACAGCTGTGTCAATGTAGAGTCCTCACTCCATCACTCCCATGAAGGAGGTGGTTCTCCCTTTTACCCTCATATTACTAGAAAGCTCATTTCTGGCCTCAGAATATTCATGGACACTTTATTGCTCATTTGTACTCATGTGTTCCAGCACTGTCCTTTAGCATAAATGGTTTGCTGGGAGTGTTTGTCACCTTCAGTACCAGACATAACCTCTATCAGCCTTCATTTTCCTCAGCTACACAAGCCAAGCTTTTTAGCCTATTCTTGTATTCAATTATCAATCATCACCTGTTCAATTAGAGACGGTGCAAGTCTAAGA
Organism: Picathartes gymnocephalus; assembly: GCA_013390045.1. Lineage (NCBI taxonomy): Eukaryota > Metazoa > Chordata > Aves > Passeriformes > Picathartidae > Picathartes > Picathartes gymnocephalus. The sequence continues at coordinate 2,095 of WEKY01042093.1, forward strand.
CCCAGGAGCCTCAGGAAGAGAAATATCCCAGCCACTGTGACAGAGACAACACAAAGTTGTGTTGGAGCAAGTACACAATTAATCCATAAATCAGGAGAGAAAGCAGTGGTAAGAGGAGAATTGAAAGCAGCATCTCCCCTTTCAGTGGGTTCATGTGACTTCTCACTTTGCTGCAGAAATCACATCCAGGACAAGTTGCTTTCAGGAAGCAATTACAGGGAAGCATCAGTGCAGAAGATGGATCTGTTTCTCAACTCTTCAACATGTCACTTCTCAGGAAGGAGCTGGTCATGGGGCTCACAACTTCAAATCTAAATATTTCCAAAGGAAAACATGCCTAGATGTGAATATTATCTACTCACCACACAGGATCTGCAATTATACAAACCACTTGGAATCATTTTATGGACCAATCCAAAGAACAACGATTAAATTCTGATCTCTCTGCCATTAAAGGCAAACTACTGATTGATTACAGGGGCAAGATGTCACCTGTGCTCTCTGTTACATTATTACCAGGCTCTGACATACAAATTTCATGTATCCCATGGATGTAGGGGACAAGAAGTATGGGCAAAAGCTGTAAAATGCAACTGTAGGAGTTTGACCTAATGTTTTCGATATTTCTATTTAACATAAATATCTTTGAAAATTAATAATAACTGAAGATCTTTTCACCATACTTCTTTTCTGTTCTGAATGCAAGTGAACTCCAAAATATAAATATATACCTGTGTGTCTCAGGGCAGAGAGGAAATTTTCCTTACAAAGGCCTTTCTTGGAAGAAACTTGATCTTACTAATATTAAAAAAAAAAGCTATTATATGATATGGCTCCCTTTTATAAAAATTTTCCAGAGATTTATTTTCATATCTGAAAACTAACAAGCTTCTGTAGAAAATAAGTAACCTCCTACAGGCAGCTGCAGTGATCATGCATTTATTCAAGTCAAGCTAAATATGCCCTAAAGAAGCAAAAATTCCTTTTAAATTAAAACATTTACCAGTATAATTTTATTTGTTGGAAGTCCATTGGCAGATGTGAATCTGCAGTAGGTGCATGTGACAATTTCTAACACTCACTAAAGAATGGGTAAAGCCATTTTAACTCCTTGCTATAGTCCCTCACATCTTTGCTTCCCTTTTGGGGAGGAGGAGTTTGTGCCTACCCACACCCCTCAGAGAGCAAATCCAAGCCTTTTCTACTAATAGATGTTGAGGTTAACATGAAGCAATTCAAAGCTTCTCATTAATTACTGCTAATTGTCATGGCAATCTCCTTTACCCTGTTTTACATCATGAGCAAATTATTTTTTCCATGCAGAATAGGTAAGAAGAGAGATGCTTTGGAAAACATAATTAGCTCTACTAATTAGTGTGATCTGATTTGAATATTTCTATTTGCTTTTGTAATTTAAAAAAAAAAAAAAAGGCAGCTCAGTGAAGTCATCTCCACATCCTAAATATTCAGTTCATAAATTAAGATAACCAGGCTGCAAACCTGTTTCTCCATTAAAAAAAAAAAGCCATCTCTGATGGCTGAACATCCTCCAGGCAATGCTGTCCACAAACCAAGAGGGAAGAGTCCCCTCTCCCAATGGGAAAGCTGGGAGTATACTGCCATGCCCACCACCTTTCACAACCCAAAGTTACTTAAAAGCACTAATAACCTAAAATTAGATTTTCTTAAATGAAATAATTGTGTCTGCTCATTTTGCCCTTCATCAGCGATCAGGTCAATTTGCTTTTGGCATCTCTCTCTAAGTCAGACCACAGCTCTTCCCATGCCCAGTGGTGGATTGAGAGCAAGTCCTCATTCAAAGCAGTACAGGGAAATTTTTAGGGAGGGTGGAGGACTCATGCAGAATCTGTCCTAGAGCTGTGTCAGAGCTGGTTTCAGTCACTTTCATTCTAAGCTGCTGAAGAACTCCTTCACACCCCTTCAGCCCTCAAAGTCTGGAGGTTTGAATAGATTAACTGGGTGGTTTTATCTCCTTGCACCATTCTAGGAGGATGTATCTCCATGGAATCCTCAGGGATGAACACTGCGTTTTCCTCTTGATAAGAAAAGCGAGTGAAACCTTTCTGTGCACACAGAGCATGCCATGGTAGTGATTTCCTTAAAGCTTTGGATTTCACTGAAAAATCCATGCACTGAAACACCTACTACAATTTCTGTGACAAAGAGGATTCTCAGAGCTGTTGAGGTACAAATAAAAACACATTCATTTATCCAACATCCCAGCCTCTACTGGGTCTGCTGTGCGACCTGAGGAGGCCAAGCACGTTGTTTTACACCAGGGCTCACAAGCCTGTGGTGTCAGACTTGCACAAACTGGATGAATAAATATAGGTAATGATTTATTCAACCTGTTTCTGTTTCACATAATAGCCTGTGCAGATTATGATATTCTTTTACATGCCCCCAGATCCAAATATGCTTCTGGATATTTTTAAAGTCACGACTGACTGGAAATATTTGTGATTTTAGCTGTTTTGTTTAGCCATGAGCAGTCAGAGCTTGCTTCTACCCCTCAACCTGATGAGCCCCCAAACATTTCCAGCCCAGGCTCATGCAGATGTGAAATTAATGTTCACCTTCTGCTGGTAACTCTTACCAGCCAAATAATAAATTCAGTTAATAATGGAAAAGAGTATTCATGGTGCTTTCTTGACAGTGCTCATTCACCTCTGCACTTGTTATGGTAAAACAGAGTATTTGACACTGCTCACTTTTGGCAAGGCTCCACCATTCAGACAGTGCTGCAGCCACAGGCTGGAACAGATCCTGGGCAGTAAAAAAATTTAAAAACCCAACCAATATCTAATTGTAAAACACAAATGTCTTCCTGATGGAGCAGGGGCTTTCTAGGAGGCTGCAGCCCATCTCCAGGTAGGCTCCCAGGCCCTGGAGAAGGTGTTTCTGTACAATAGCTGTGGCCACTGCACAGAAACACCTTCTCCTGCTCAGGGTGAAAGCCTTTGGTTGTTCTTCTGAGCGGGACACAATATGGAATGTGACTGGGGAGTTTTCTCCATAAACAGACCAAACCTCTTTCCTTACAGTGCTGCCTTTTTTCTCCCAAGACCCACTAAAATCTTGGAGTCTCCTTGAATCTATTAGAAATCTTTCCTGGAGAGACGAACCAGACATTGTAAATGAACCTTGACTTAGAAGCCCCCTTGTACCTGCAAATATCCCACGGATTCCAGAGGCATTTTATGTCCTGCCTATTTACCTGTCACGCTAGTTTCTCACCCTATGATTCATTTATTTTTAATGCTTTCAGCAGTTTTTACTGATACTTTTCAAGGTGTTAGGGTATCCCCCCTGTAGCACTTTTGGATTTGCTTGCAGAACTAATATACTGTGGCAATATACAGAGAATACTGTTAGGATGCTTTGAGAAAACTTATTAAAAGCAAGCTGTCCCCATTACCTGCATACACAGAGCCACGTGTAAAGGACTAATAATTCAGACCAGGCTCTCAAATCAGCCTAGTGAGCACAGTAGGAGGCCAAATCCTGAACCAGGCCATCTAGAGGGGGCTTTGACCATCACCCTCCACACAGGGCAAACATAGAGTCCCTCACAGCGTGGTCTGGAGGGTCTTTAAAACCATCAAGGATGAAGATTCCCACCTCTGTGTGTCCCAGTGCTTGCTCATATATAGGACACTTTTCCTTCCTACACCTAGCTCCAGGTTTCTAAAATCTTGCTTGCACCAGAGCTGTAAAATTGTTGTTAAAATTGGGTGTACATGGCAAGTAAGGAGGATAAAAACACTTCTGCCCATACACGGTTTGATCCAGCCCTGGTTCCCACTACCAGGGTGCCCACCAGGTCCTAGCTAAAAGAATTGTTCCCCAGTTGGTCCTTTCCCTGCTTGTATCTCCAGAAAAGCCCTGACACTGTAGCAGAGCTTGTTCTTGAGCTTTATGGGATTTTTCATGCTCCAGAAAAAATGAATCTTTTTGAACAGTAAAGATCTACCAGTGAAGAGAGACATCCCCAAACAGAAAGCCACTGGAACTAAACCTCGTGTAAATTCAGATCTGACAATATTGTAGCCACTCTGCCGGGTTCAGTCTGGCACAATAATGCCAAAATACTTCCCAAAGTCCTGGGCAACTCCAGAATTGCCTCTGAACTGTGCACTGCCAGGCTGGCTTCATGAGCACTCTCCTGGGGCAGCTGGCATGAAGTGGGCTTGCCTCTCTCCACAAAAGCTGCCACCACACTTTCCCCTTTCGGTAATTCAGTATTAAGGGCAAGAACCCCTTCTAAGAAAACATTGAAAATATGACTCAATATTCAAACACCTGCATGTTCTTAATTATCCGAGCTGCTCCCTCCATCAAAAATATTCATTAATTGCTGCATTTCTTAAATAACAGGGAAAGTCACTGCTGCATTTCCTAATAATGTATGCCCACAACTCTATTTTCCCCATCTGCTATGCTTGCCTAAGACTGGTCATTTGTTACCTGCTAGTTCCAATTGATTTCCTTTTGCCTCTGCCTTCCTTTGCCATGAGTGCAGGGAACAAACAGCACAATTTATACCAGCCATCCAGTACCAATCATTAGATAACAAGGCCCTTTACTGAAAGCATTTAGAGTAAAACAATACTTTAAGTTTACCTTTGCTTTCATTTCCTTCTTTATTACTCCAGGTTCAAAATAAGGCCAAAGAAGTTCCACTTACACAGAAGATTAGACAATCATCCAATATAAATCCTTCACATCCTATACAACGTACAGGGTCTGGGTTCTACTGCAGCTGTTTAAATTTCTTTTTAAAATTGGTTTCATTAAATTCTCAGACCTCCTTCTCTTATGTCCATTTGCCACCTATTGACTTGGATGTGGAGAGAACAGCTCCATTTTTGGTAGGGTAGCTTTTAACCCACAGAATCCCAGGCATGGATGACTTTTGGGCTTCAGCTCATCAAGCCTGATGAAAAAACAGAGACAGGGATTGGGAAAGACCTACTGGTTTCCCTCCTTGGCTTTTCCCACCTCAAACCAATTAGGAAGCAAGTGAAGTCACTTTGCACTGAGCCTGGTTTCATTCTCATTTTCCCTGCACTGTGGAAAGTTTTATTGCCCACGTAGAAGAGAACTGGACTAGAAGAAACTAAACATGAGAAACTAAGACCAAGAATATAAATACCAGCAGGAAACTCAAAAATTCAAACCTGCCAGGTGTGCACTGAGGGTGACTTGGTTCATCACACAGAGGTAATGCTTCGTGGCTGGACAAAACGCTGCCCTAATGTAATGCCCCTCCCACACCAATAATTGCTGTGTGCATATATAATGTATTCATACCCAACCTTTGACAGAGCCAGAACTTTCCACTGAAATCATGTAATTTTTTTCCTAAAGGCAGATTATGCTCCAGTAAAACTTCAATAATCTTATTCCAGCAATGGCTGTTGTACCTGCTTGAAATTCAGTGTCAAGGAAAGTGGTTGATACTCAGCCACCCGAGGTGATGGGAGGAGTTCAGGTATTTTAAGAGAGAGGATTTCTGGAGGATTGCTGTCGCCTCTAACCCCAGCCATGACCAGAAGCACAGGGTGATGTAGAGAGAGCCACATATTCTGTACACGCATGAAACTGCAGAAGAAACAACACCCAGAAAATTGAAACCTTTTAGGTCAAGGCTGCCAAACAGACTGGTTCCCTCTGTGACACTGAACGGGCTGTCTCCATTACCTAATTCTTCTGGAAGTTCAGGGGAAAAAAGTCCCCCAGTGGAAACTCCTGACTCCCGAGCACTTTGGCAAATCTGGATCTTATTTAGGTGCCTAACTCAGGGCTGAGCAGCAGAGGACTAGCAGGGTGATAATAAAAGAAAAGATTGCAGCAATTTATCACTGGGGAGCAGCACAAAACCCTTCCCAATTCTTGTATTAAACAAACTTTAATCAATATAGTCTGGTTTCCCAAAGTTTGACACGAGCTGGGAAATCCAGGTTTTGATTTCACCAAATAATTCATGGCTACATCTCCAGAAGCATGCTGGAGAATCCTCCTTAATTTTCCACAGAGTTATTCTGCTGGAATAAAATTGATTCTGTCTCTAGCATGGCAATGCATTTTTGAATCCTGCTTTATACATTTTAGCGGATACCTGTCTTGCACAGCATAGCAGTTCTTTTAATATTTTATTAATATTATATGTAAGACAATATAATTTATCACAGCATTTTGAGACAAGGGTCAAACACTTCTTCTGACAGAAAAATTAAAAATTCTTTTCATTGAATATTTATATGTTCTACCATAAATAAAAAAAGAAGTTTTCACATAAAAATCTATTAATTTCAAATCCAAGTGCTTTGGGTTTTATGCAAGTGCAAAACCTTTGTAAGGGACACATCCAAACCTCAGTGAATCACTTGAAAATGCCCTTAAACCCCAAGGGGCTGAGCCTGGGCCCTGTGGCATTTAGTTGTCAAAAGGAGAACCTGGGTACATACACTCATGTGCTAATAATTGAAAGGTCAGCTCCATATACCTTTCATTTTGCACAGGGCTGTACAGGCTGGGAATTTCATCTCCAGTTACCCCCAAGTCTAAGACTGCCTCAGCTCATCACAAAAGAGAAAACTGGTGTAATTCAAAGAACTGTTGTCATGGCCAGGTTTAAAAAAATGTTCAAATTTCAAATAGATTTGACTCTAAGGTTTTTGCTGAGGTCTCTGTGAACTAATACTAAAAGGTTGTTGTTGAGCTATATCAAAAAACCCCTCTGATTGCAGCCAACTGTCCATCCTTCCTTCAGCAGGGGGGCTACATGTAATTTTCTGCCTTCAATTAAGATTCACCACTAAATTCATCTTCTTTTTAAAACCATATTATTGCACCCTATGGTATCACATGAAATGCACAGCAAAGGTTTGGGAATTCTTTTGGAGGATGATGGGGAGTGGAAGCCCATGTTAGAGGCACAATGGAAATAAATGCATAATTCAGTCCTTGCTTTTTTATTTGTCCTTGGCATTAATGAAGAACGAATTAGCTACTCTCCTTGGGTGTCTACCAGAAATAATAGTAACAACTAGAGCTCTTTCCCCCCCTCAGTAATATGTTCCTTTGTAGATAAGCACTGTGAAGAGGTAAAATTATGTCTTTTAAAAGTTTACTGTTTTCTTGTTCTAAGATGTAAATGATAAGGTTGGGACTGGGAAGTAATTCAGAAATATTTATTCCACTGAGACAATAGCTTTTTGTCATCAGAAGAAAGAATTGGTGGCTACCAAAATTAAACAAAAAGACAACAGCATTAACCATGGCTTGTGCTACACCAGTAAATAAGAAACACCTTTCCAACAGTTCAGCACAACAAAGTCTGGGCCCTGACTGAGGGATGGGAATACCCACCCCAGAAGGTGACCTGGCTGAGGGATGCAGCATTTTTATTGTTACTCATACATGTGCAATAAATATAATAAGACACTGGAAGCATTTCCCCCTCTTCCAGATGATTAATTAACAGCCTGTTTCATCAACATTTTATGATGTGTAGCAGGGACTTATAAAAAACGTAAACATCTTGGCATCGTCTTACAGGTATGACATCCTGACCAAGGCGGTTCTTGATTGGGGAGAGAGCATTCAGCCTGGAACTGAAGCTTACTCTAAATAAATTTGCTCCAAAGCATTGACATGCATGACATAACCAAGGCAAAACACCAAAATAACACTTCTCAAGTGAAGACTAGCATGTGGACATAGCTGAAAGACAGATCTACCTGCAGTGCAATGCATTCATGTAATTAAATCAACCATCTCACTCTCATCTATTATGTAGATGCAGAAATACTAATAATAATTATCCTCACATATCTAGAAAGACTGAATTGATGGTTCCAAGCAGCAAGAACATGTTTGTGTTTGGATCTCTCTCACCAGAGCTTCTTTAACTAGCTCCTGGGTAGAATTCATTAATTTTTATTAACAGGGAAAACATTTGTCCCCGTGACAATATTTGCATTGCCTGAATGATTTTCACCTCTGCCACAAGGTGTACTATCGGCTCATACATCACGCGATTACTTGGAGAGCAGAAAGACCCTCAGTCATTAGTGAGTGAATTAAAGATGATCTAAAGAGCTATTAATCACAGTGACAAAAGCCTTAATGTTGCTGTGACCCTAGTGGAGCCTGGGGACTAAAAGGGAAGCCAAGGGAGAGAAAATGGAAACATATGTTTTCTCCAAAATAACCTACCTTAGGAGAACTGTCAAAGATGGAGTCCCTTCAAACTGAGAAATTCTGCCTTACCAATGCTCCTAGATTTTACTAGGATAGGTCCTTTAGCCAGTCTACTTTGTTATTATTTACAGTTACTATAAATGATTAAGCAATAAAAGATACATGGTATATTCAGAACTTCCTTTTCTTTGCCAGGAGATATTTAAAACCAATATATTTAGAGCAAACTGATACTTATAACATACTGTAGGATAAACAGAGATCACTTAACTCACAACCTAGTTCAGGCTAAAGACCCTGCATCCACATCCCCTGCAGAGAACACCAGGCAGCAAACCCTGCTCTTGCATTTTCAATTTGGAACTGTACTATTAAATAAATTCAAGAAAAAGTGAAGCCTTTCATTTGCTGACACCAGGTCAGATTCAGCAAGACAAATTAGATATCCAGACACAAAGCTTAAATCACAAAAACCAATTATATTAATATTTCTATTAACAGGTATTTCTAGTCTTCCCAATAATCACTTTAGGCGTTCTCAGTTCCAAGCTCTTTTTGGCAATGGCTTAGTGAGTTGTATCTATAATAAAGTCTTCTCCATTTTACAGGCAGTAAGATACCAACACAAAAACTGTACATACAGATGTAGCTGAGAGTTTCAGGAGAAACACTACTCTGTATTGTATTTTCGTCAAATATTACAGTCTGTAGACAGAAATTAAATCAACTGGTATTTCCCCATCTGTTTGCACTACAAAGAGATGTGTTGGAGCAGCTGAGCTCCTGGTACCTCTGCTGTGCTTTCTGTGCCTCATGGACAGCACACTGAGTTCTTCCTGCTAAATGTGCTCTAATGCTGCTTCCAAACCCTGTTCCCTGAGGATCTGACCCACAGCCCTTGGAGGGTTCCCATTTGCTTGGTCAGCTTTGAATGGGCACAGAGGTGTAGGGAAACATCTGTAATGAGCACAAGGGCCAGATATTAAAAATTAGTTTAAGGAACACCAGGAACTTTCCACCTTTCTCTGCCCTCCTTTCCCTCCACCCTCTGAGCCTACAAATTAGACAAATTCAGTCTCCCAGAGTTCATTCAAGAGGGTTTAAAGTCTCTTGCTACGGCCTCAGACCCCAATCCTGTGCAGATCTCTGGGATAATACTGGACTCCACAAAGATGGACTTGTTCTCAGACAGGATTGCTGCCTTACTTTTACAAAACTCTCAGTATTTAGTGACATGATATCTGATCGGTCTAAAGTAGAACTTTCATCTCAATGAGAAAGGGCAATACATATTCATCTGGTGTCAGACCCATACATAAACAAGTTTCCCCAAATGACAGATCAGAAGCAAGAAGTGGCCTCTTTTTTCTAATAGCATCAGGCCAGCTGCAGATCTCAGTGGCGCTTATTCTCAGCTGGTCTGCTTTCAACTTTCACTTCCCATTTAGAAAGCTAAATTGGGAGTGCTTTAATCTTCTGGGTTCATTTCCTTAATAAGAAGTGAAAGGTATAAGTGGCAGCAGGTAAAGAGATATTGAAAGCTGTGGCAGACTAGCATTTAAATTTTAAGAAAAGATAGATCAGAGCATTTTCTAACATTCCTTTCATCTATGATAGTAAAAAAAAAATTACAAAAGCAATAAAAACCAAAGGTTTTTTGCTGGGAAGATGGTACATCAGCAGAAGGGCAAACTTTGAGCAGGGCAGAGAGAAGAATGTGGATTTTGTCCTGGGGTGTGCTACAAAACTCTGCCCCAATGCACCACTGAAACAAATTCATCTGAGCTCACATTTCTCAAAGAGAGTGTCCAGCTTCAAAGTATGCAAAGCCAGTCTTGTTGCTTGTAATGTCCTCAACACCTCACAGAATGAGGCCTTAGGAGCAGAACACAAAGAGGTAGTTAAAAACTCCCTTAAAAGCTCCATCCTTGAAGGCATTTTCTGTTTGTGGAAAACATCATGGCTTGGCTTGTTCAGTTTTCCTTTCCAGTTATTACAAAAACTGTCACGTCCCTGCATCATTTCTTCCTTCAAAAACCTGAAGAAAACTAAGAGAAAAGCAATCTGATATAACATGCATCCCATGAAGAGGCAGGTGTGATGCCAGGACAAGCTTTGTTTCACAAGCCTCAGCCTCTCAAAAGAACACATTTCATTGCTCATTCCTTCACCCAAGTACTTTTCCTGCTAATCTGTGTTTGTTTAGGCAGAAAGAAATTCCTATCCATTTTGGTCACAATCAAGGAGTCTCACAGAAATCCAGGCCCTGGATTTCAACATCTGTGCCCAGTTGACGATATCACTTATGTCAACATTTCCAGAAGTGACCACTGCGTGGGACTGCCTTTCCACACGCGCAGCCCCAGCCCCACTGCTCCACTTCTCCCGGTGCCTCAGCACACCTGGGTCCCCCAGATCTGCTCCACCATTAAATGTCTTCTTATATTTCCATTAAATAATTACACAAGAGATATAGAAGAAGAGTTTCACTGCTTTTGTGTCTCCCAATAAGTTACAGCTGAAGTGACCTGGGGAAGAGTTGTCAGATAAAAGTGCTAAATCTCAGCAGCAGAAAGGAACGATTGGGGCACATTTCATGAATGTTATCCCAAGTCCATTAGCCATCAGGCACTACATCATGGAGCACACAACTGGTGCTGCATTCCCATAGACAGCAGTCTGGAAAAACAGGTTTATACTGTGCCAAGACACTTGATAACACCCTTCTCTGTGGTCCCCACCCTGTACCTGAAATTTTCATGGCTAATTATGAGGTAACAGCCCCTAATTTCCCACTGCACTTCAGGTGTTTGGAAGAGTGCTTTATTGTGTTTCCTTGCATTTCCCCTGGGTTTTGTTCCTACACACCTGATCCATGTGTTACTGACTTAGCTCATTAAATATAAATTGACATCTCCACTATGTTGAGCGGAGTATCCTCAAAATCCCTTAAATATCATAGTGCCTTAGAAGTAACATGGAGCAGGCTGGAATATCCTGTGTGAGTGAGAGTCTGGGAAACAAGACTAACAGAGGTTCATTCCCCAAATACATGGAAAAAAGGGGATCCAGTGCAAATGAAGCATAGGATGGTAAATAAGAACTGTGCTCGCTTGCAGTCATGCACTATAGCCATTAAGCCTTAAGGTCTTAAAGGTACCAAGCAATGCATATGATAAATTTCTCAAAAACATCCCAGCCATAACATAGTTCCTGCTGATTGCTCATTTACCCATAATGCATGCTGTCATAGCAAAGCCTGACAAATGACAGCCAAAGCTCAGGTTATTTTTTACACTGACTGCCAAGCCCCTCACCTCAGATTATTCATTTATTAGGGCAATCACTGAGGTCTGGGTACTTAATATTGTTTTCACCAAATATGAAAATGATCTACTTGCCTATTCTTTAGTTCCTCCTAGGGCAAGCCATTTATCATCAGCCCTGGATAAATGACTGCTTCATTATAGCCATAATTTATGAGATGTTAGAACTAAAGAGCCACACCTAAAGACTTAAAGCTTTAATATGGATTAAAATAAGATAATCAATCAAGCATATACAAATTCTCTTTAGAATTATTTCTTACTTTGAAATGGCTTTGCATTTTTAGAATGGAGGTAGTCTTAAATTTCTTCTTATCCAATCCCAGCCAAGCTTGTTTAAAAGTTCATGAGGAAGTCTAGGTTATAACCTTGTTGGTCAGCCTTAGATACTGACTGGCAATCATTACATAATTCAATAAAATTGCCTTTCGGGCTAAGGACATTTTCTGTGGTTTTGATGGCATAGTTGTAACCCAGACTGAGAAGATCTGCAAGCCTTCAGTCCAGAACAAGTGGGGAAAATGCCAAGTGATGCCAGACTCCAGCATTCTCCATAGACACTGCCATGCTTTTCATCCTCTCCTGTGGAATTTTGCTGCTTTGGTGTTAAAGAAGAGAGAGAGTTGAATGTTACTATTGAAAACAATTTCCATGATTTTAAGGGTGTTTCTCTGCCTGAAACAGCATTTCACAGCTCAGAGTTTTGGTGAGGGAAGCTTCTTCCTCTTGCTAGGAAATGAAATATCCCTCCCTTCCCAGAACAGTGTTACAGCTTGAAAGCAAAAGTTTCTGGTTTGTCTCAATTGTATGTTTGCCAGCACAAAGCCAGTATAAATATTATTCCTCAAGCAAGCACCTTGCTTGAAACACAAGCCTAAGCCTACTTAACCACTTAATCCTGCATCTTCTGAAGCCCCTGTTGGAAATACATAATACTTTAGATCTTTGAGCACGTACCACCAAGACAAAGATGCAGCTATGGTTTCCATTGCTGGCCAGGCATGCTGTGGGCACAAAAGTCTCAGGCAGTGCTGGAGCCCCAGGGACTACAGGGAAGATGAATGAGCTATCCCAGGAAGCCCAGAGCAAGCCCATGGCAGCAGGCAATGCATGATGTGATGAGCAGGCTTCCAGGAGAGGGTACTTTGTTTTCTCTTGCACACATCCCAGTGGGATTAACACCCTGGTAGGTGACATGGACAACCTGAGCATCTCCCTGAAGTTCAAGCCTGGATAATGCACCCAGAAGGAATGGGGGGTGAGGCACACAAAGACCCTATACTTGGAGCCACAATTACAAAAAACAAACTTTCCCAACAGCAACAGCCTCTTGCTCTCAGCAGAAGTGCCTGTGACGTGTTATACTGAAGCAGATTGTTGGGTTTATGATGAGAGAATACACTGCAGCTTCATTCAACACAGCTTTAGCCAATGAGGCTTCCTCAGTAATGCTACCACTGATTTAAATTTAATCCCAGCACCAGGCTTTGTTAGCTAAAGGACATTTCTCCCTCTCATACAACTTGGTGTCAGCACTTCAACAGGAATAAAACAATCCAAGCTCTGCAGTTCCCATGTGTGAGAGCTGTTTAGGCATATCTGTGCAAGGAGATGCTTGATACACACATTATAGATGAAATGAAATTTAAAATATCTGCCTACCTATATGGTTGTAAACATATAAATGTATAGAAATATATTTGTTGGCACAGGTACATATAAGAATTTTTTTTTCATGTGTATGCAAATAAATGGCTGAAACACAAGATTATAGGCACAATCTAAAAGTACTTAAAGACTACATTTACATCCAGGGCCCCCCCAAAATTCCCATTTCCCTAATTATTTAGGGAGCTTTTAACAGGAAGCTCAATAGAATTGAGGCACAATGCAGTTCTCAACCTCAAATGTGCTAAGAAAAACCCAGTTTCCCTGCATGAGCCATTTCCCCTGACCCAGCCTCTAGACCTGGCAGGAAGGTGATGCTCCATGGCAATGGAGAAGCACATGGGCCACCTTTATCTCAGTGCCACTGGGCTGTGGGACAACACTCCCAGCCAGGCTGTACCAACCCCTCCCAGCTCACTTCCCTCAAGGAGCCCAGCACCCCTCCAAGTCAAAATCCATCATCATCACCCTCTCTTAAAACAAATTCTCTCTCAGAGCAAGAAGTTGTGTTCCACATTCTTCGCCAAAATAAATGTAAAATCAAGTTAGAAACCCTCCAAAATAGGGTTGGTAATGCAAATATTGACACAGCAAAGAGGAGGGAGTGCAAAGCATGGCTGGACAGACAGTCTGAATACAAAATATTTCACAAAAATGTCATCTTTATTTAGTGGGTGATGAAATCAGCAACTATTTTAAAAGATTTATTGTTTTTGTAGCCCAGACACTTATGCCCCCAAGTTATATAATGGGAACGCGAAGGAAAGGCAGTTTTCACAAGTTATGTTTGGGATTAATGTGGTGAGCACTCTAAATGCTGGCCTCCTGCTGATTTCCATGGAAGTTTTGCAGGAGCAGAATTTCTAGGAACAGGTAATTAAGCAATGTTCTCCCCCACCCCTTCTTTTTCTACACAATGGCTTTATAGTTACACAATTTAATTCTTCTTACACAAGGCTGAGTCACCACCAGCCACCACAGCACCCAAGGCACACTCAGGGTGCAGAATGGAACGTACTCTTTGAGAAAACACACAGAAGACAAAAATGGCACTTGTTTCCAGTGCTATCAAGTGCCACATACACCTTGGTGATCATCTTGGGCCAAACTCTGCACCCTGAAAGGCCACGGGCCCCTGGTTTTGTTCACCAGGAACTCTGCAGCCCAAGCAACCGCTCGAGTGTTGTGTCACCTTCTTGGCTGCCACTTGGATTGCTGAAGATTGTGGAGAATCCTGCCTCTCTTCTCCTTTCACGAGGAATAAACAGCATTTAGAACAAGAGAATAAGGACATCTTTAAGTGGAAAGGTTCTGCTTCTCAACAGCTCCTTTCCTCAGGCCAACATACCTGGCTAAGAGGACACACCAGCCTTGGCAGCACTTCAGCAGCAGGAGTGACACATTCTCCACTGCTCAGTGATGAGCCAAGTGAAGGGTTAAGGAGAATTAGGACAAAACTGTAAAGGCATCAGGGTTTTCAAAGACATCTCCCTAATTACTGCTCCTCAGCAGCTCTGTCTGAGTCAGGGAGCCCAAAAAGGCTGTTGTGGAGTCTCCAGGTGAACAGCACCTGCCAGCAGCTCTACTTGGGTCGTGGAAGTGTGGTACAATCCATATCCATATCCTACCTAATTGGTCTCCAGCCCCTAGAGAGCCTCGTACCTGCACACCTGCCCTAACTCGGCAACACCAAAGGTGGTTGGTGTCTAAATAAAAATCACTGCATCTTCCCTACAAAGCTCAGATGTGGGCTTACCACAATATTAATTTATGCTGCTAAAAATACCCCTTTTTATTCCTGTTTTTTAATGAACACAGTCATTCTATTCAGCTGAAAAAGTTGATGTGAACAGAACACAGCCACAGCCACAGTCTTCGGAGATAAAATACATCTTGGCATTAGGGACGTTTTCAGNAGAAACAGCTTCCATGCAAACTGCTAAGTTACCAATTAGCTCCTTAAAACAATTGAAAGTCACAGAGCCCCCTCAATGCACAGAGGCGGTTAATTAATTAACATTAGATGTGATTAATAATGAGTCTTGTATAATAGTAAATATCTGCCTGCAATGCCTGCATGTCAGAACAAAAAGCCTTCAGAGAGCGGGCAACTATATTTACCCTGATTGCGTTTGGGATTTTAACATGTTTTGTGCAGGCTGACAAATGGCCTATTAATTATCTAATGTTGTCTGACAACAACAGCTTGATAAAGATGTATGTTTTTGAATTGTTGGATGAAAACTACTGGAGAAGAGCCCCATAGGGACCTTGCTGTCCTAAAACTGGGCTCCAAGCCATGACAAAAGGCAAGACAAAGCCCTATCTCCTGCCACAGCCTTCGGAGATAAAATATGTCTTGGCATTAGGGACGTTTTCAGAAAACTGCTTCTGCAATATCTGATTAGGAAAAGGAGGAGTATGTCTTTACTAAATTGGGGTTAAGGCATAATCAATATCATATATGGAGTGTCTGGCCTATTCTGCATAAACACAGGCACTTCATATTATTAAGGAGTCTATAATGCAGAGGAAGCATATGGCAGGACATTGCAGCGCTTTCTATTCTTTTTATTTAGAACTTTATCTTCCAACCTGTTTGACAGCTGCTCCTAAGTGGTTTCACAGTGCCAAATTATTTTTATGATTGTTTGATGTTTTATTCTCCCATTTCAGTTAATGAGATAGGATCCCACAATGGTCATAATTCAGAGCTGTCAGAACTAAAAAGCATGCTTGTGGCAAGATAGCCTGAT
The DNA here is from genome assembly GCA_013390045.1 of Picathartes gymnocephalus. Classification (NCBI taxonomy): domain Eukaryota; kingdom Metazoa; phylum Chordata; class Aves; order Passeriformes; family Picathartidae; genus Picathartes; species Picathartes gymnocephalus. Next base: position 18,074 of record WEKY01042093.1, read on the forward strand.
GGTAAATAAGGCTAAAAGCTGTGGATAATAAAAACTCTCTTATCCGAGTCTCTTCGGCAATCAAAACTTGGTTTGGATCCTTCTTTCCTTTGTGTTTTCTTGTACTACAACCTTCCCTTTTGGACAGGTAAACTATCAATCTTTGGGTAATGTCACCCTTTTAATTCTGTTCAACCTTTCCTTGTAATGAAATGTGTAGGATACACGGGAAATGTTGAAATGTCTGAAGATATTGAGTGCTATATTATAATTAAAGGGCTGGAGCCCTGTTTATTGTGCCAAGGGAATAATTTGTCATATATGCTTAGAAGAAACTGTTCAACAAATGACCTTTAAGAGTCCCAGGAAATGGGATATCTGGAATTCCCCAGGGATTTTAACAAAAACTTTCAAATAGTTCACATTTCAGATCCTAACTTTCAGGATGAGAACTGCTGTCTCCATTATTCTTGGATACTTTATATAGGGAACATATAAATAAAGAGAATGAGATATAAATAAGTAGTCTTGGCTGTTACACCATCAGACTGAGAACTGGGGCTTCTATGTTCTTATCTCTACCGAAGAGTTTCTGCATCTCCTTGTAATTTCATTGCCAATTGTCTCAACTTCCCTAGTTAGAAAATATCTATAAAATACAATATCACTCATCTTAGACAAGTCTCATGCAATTTTTTTTCAGGAATGCACCACACAATTCCATTCTGCAGCTCAGATGCTACATCTCTACTTGTGACAGGCGAGATGATCAAAGATCCTGTTTACCTCCAGGATCAGAAAAAAATTGTTTAACCACTGGCTTGGAAAAGATCCCAAGCATAAAACATTTGAAGAAGTTGCAAGAATTGCACTGGTCCATTTATACGTGGTTAAATGCAAACTAAGTTTCCGTTATTCAGAGAACGCAACACCAGGCATGCAACAGAAAGAAGGGAGATGCAGGCAACTTCTCCAGGTGTTGGCAAAGGGGTATGTGGGACAAGGAGGCACAGAGCACAGATTCCTCAAGAATCTCTTCTGGAAACCTTCATCTGTGACTTGGCTATTGAAGTGAACTCAAGTAAACAATTAGAATTCATAGGGAAGCCTCTAACCTCCACCAAAACAAATCCTGATCCTCAATACTGACAGCCAGGCATCTTTAACAAGCTCACTTCAGAATGAATGACTTGTATCCCCAATATGTATCTCATTTCCTACTACACTTTTTAAACAAGAAATCATGGAAATGATTGTGAAGCGACCAAAACAAAGCACAGCAACAAGCAGTTGAATTAGCACTCAAAGCCCAGATATTCAAGTCCATGTCTAAACAAGTCTGCTTTTTTTTTAGTATGTTTTAAGTCAATTCTTTAGGTCCAAATACGTGTCTCATAATAAGCAAGGAAACTGGACAAACCTAATCTCAAATATTCTACTGCGTAGGTCTCGGCACAGGTCTCACACACGGTTTGTGGTTGGAGCATGGCAAATTGACATTGCTAACATTTCTTCCTCTCCCGTTATGAAGAGCCGATGTGGTAAAAAGGGCCATATCACTGTAGGGGCTGTCCACGTCCAAATCCAAGCAAAGAGAGTTGATTCAGCAGTTGCCTGGTAGGTTACATGCAAAGGGTGTAAGAAACGCTTCCCTCTGCATCATTTGCCCAGACTACAGCTAATAAATGTTGCTGTTCCTGTCAGATCAGATCCTGGGGATCCGCCAAAAAGCCGTGGGAGCAAGTCCAGAGGAGGAGACCCTAGGACAAATGAAAGCCAGTTGTGCTCCTGATGTCCACACCAGTTCTGAACTGCACTCGTGCCAAAGCACCACTTTGGGCAGAGACACCTTGGCCACACCAATTCCATCAGCCTCAGGGAAGGAGAAGCAACAAGAGCACAGCCCATCCCTCTGCCTCCCTGGGGCTGCCTGCACCCAAGGGAAGCACGGGAGATAACCAGCACAGGCAGCTCCGAGGCTGGCAGAGCACTTGCACATCCCTCCCAGTGTGAGAAAGGCAGGAATACCACATTATTTGCACATTCCTGAGGTTGCAGGCTTGTCGTGTTAGGCCATTGTCACTATGCGGGTTTTGACATTTATCAACTAACAGAACCCAGAAATCCCTTGGCTACAGGGGTCTCACCCAGGGTTTGATGCAAAAGATCTCAAGTCACCAAGGCTCTTTCCACAGACTTCCCATCTGGGTTCACAGCAGTTTCCCTCACTTCTTTTGTCTCCAGTTCAGTACAAAGTATATTGATATTGATTTGGAGTGTGGGGGAAAGGAAGGGAAGAAGGGGGAAACCTCAGGGTGGATGGCATAAGGAAATTTGATGCAGCTTTGCAAAGTTCAGGTACTCCTTTTTTCAGTCACAAGGAAAGAAAATTGATGATGCCACAAGTTTAATGCTAATTGATTTATTACCTGCCTAAGCAAATCCTGGGCAATGCAATGGCAGGCTTAGACTTAAAGCAAATGATTTACAAGATAATGTTTGACTCTGGGAAAGGGTAATCAGATCCAGATACAATGGATGATAGGATAATTGAGAAGAAATAAAAGAGGATAAATTGCCATGTGCTAATGAGCTTACAGGCCCTAATGGGGAGGACATCAGTTTTAACACTCGGGTTATGAGCTAGGAGCAAGGGGGTTTTTTTTCTTCAACAGCTAAAGATGTAGTGCTGAAACAAACCAAGATTAATGGTGTCCCACTAACTTACTTAGCCATTCTTTACACCTTCAGCAGCTTCCTGCATTAAATGTCTGGCTGTTTTTAAACCAGGTTTATCCAAAGCAACTCACCTCACTTGGAAGCCATATTACCTATTTCTAGGTTAAGGCACATCTGTTGTTTGGGGATGAATGACTCAAAACAGCATTTCTCCCCCTTGCAGCCTGATGAGTTTGCAATGTCTTTGCATGTCTCTTTAGGATCATAGGAATATTCTCGACCCTTTATACAGTCTCACTGCACTCAGGTTTTGAAGCAGTTGCCAGAGCAATGCTGTCTCACATCATGATTCATTTTTATATCTTTTTCTCCCTCCATCCCACATCACCACCTAGAACCAGGGACACTTTATTGGTATTTCTGATTACTGCTGTAGCCATCTAAATTTTTCAACAGGACGGGGGTCTCTCCAGCCCTGATGTAGAAATGCACTATATGAATGGTGCTAGCCACAGAGTAATAAAAAGACAGTGCAGTGTGCTGTTATTGGTAAGGAATACAGAAATGAAGCACGTCCTTAGAGACCAAGCCCATATTCCAGGGCAAGGCTTCCAACAAATGAAGTTTAATATGATGAATTGTGGTACAGTTCCAGAATGAATACAACTCTCAAAAATGCAGGTCAGCTGAAGCTTTTAAGTTACAATGTGCACAACATGTCCAATACTCAATTTTAAAGAGAAATATTTCTAGTTAATATGCACAAAAGTATCCATAGCCCTTCTGAGTTAATGCATGGGGAGCCTTTTCCCTTTTTTTGCCAAGTCACACCCTTTAGGCAGCCAGACACTAATTGATTGCAAATCTTGTGCAATCTCAGTGCAGGTAGCTCCTTTCCTAAGGAAGGGGAAGATGCCAAAAGGGTACCCTGTGGACCCCATCAGACCACAACCCACCACCCACACCAGGGAGCAAGACACCATGAGCAACGCGTGAGCTCAGGAGCAAAGGACAGTCTGCCCCCATCAGGGATATATGTGCTCCAAAAAGCAGCTCCAAGCTCTACTCATTAAATCACCTTTTGTTGTCCTGACCCAGATTTTAACATTTGCATTAGAATTAGAAACACGGATCATAAAACCACAAATTAGTAAACACAATCGTTTGGTGCTGGTACTTCTCGCGGAGGCGGGGATGGAAAACACACCTTTTGCCCCGTGAACTCAAATCAAAAGCCTGGATCAAAAGCCTTGAAATGTAGACGCATCTGGCACTAAATGCAAATGCAATGGTGCCTATCCCTCTGTAAGGAGAGAACTGGTTCAAGCACTTCTGCAGGAAACCAGGAAAGAACTTGTATCTGAGATCATCCTTTTCTCCCCTACACACCTTATCAAGTATCCCCTGGAGCTAAGCTATTGTCACCTTGAACACAGAATGATTTCATGTCAAAGTAAACAAGACTTTCCTAGTTTCTTCCACTGAAAGGTCTCTGGTCTAGTTGTAAAACAAAAAAGAACAACTAAAAGGAAAATATTAAATGCCTTAACGTATTACAAGTCTTAACATATTAGCATGTTCCTTCAGGGAAACCAGCCTGGAGCGGCAGACTTGAAATGGCTGCAACTAGCACAAGGATTGTTCTACTTGAAGCAACTTGCCTTTTCTGTTTGAGAGGAACACACAGTGTGAGCTCCCTGTTCTGCTATCGGGCACTTACTGTACAAGCAAACAGGATATGATAGGTGCGACTCCAGTAATTGTCCCTATTCACTCTTACAGATAAAATATGGGTTTAATGTCCTGGGGGGGGGGAGGGGAAATGTTGGCTGAATATTGAAGAGATTGCTTGTTTGCTCGTAGGCATTGATGTTAGTTTTAATTTTATCTACTGATTCTGCAGCTCTGAGACAGTCACAGCAGATCCAGCTCCCAGTTCCACAGCTATGGCAGTTTTTCCATTGATGCTGAAGTTGAATTAAATCCCAGTGCCCTGCATATGCAAACTCCTTTCCCTCTGTGGAACCCTCTAACATTTATCCACCAAAAAAA
>WEKY01042094.1:244-24042 GCA_013390045.1 Picathartes gymnocephalus
GTTAGAGCAGGTCCAGAGAAAGGCCATGAAGATGACAGGAGGGCTTGAGCAGCTCTTCTATGAAGACAGATTGAGAGAGCTGGGATTGTTCAGCCTAGAGAAGAAAAGGCTATGAGATCCCATTGCAACCTTCCAGTACTTTAAGAGGACTTTGAAAAGATGGAGAGAGACTTTTTACATGAACAAGTAGTGATAGCACAAAGGGGAATAGTTTTAAACTAAAAAAATTAAAGATTTAGGTTAAATGGTAGAAAGTTCTTTCCTGTGAGGGGGATGAGGCACTGGAACAAGCTACCCAGAGAAGTTGTGGATGGCCCATTCCTGGAGGTGTTCAAGACCTGATCTAGTGGGTGGCATCCCTGCCTGTGGCAGGGGAGTTGAAACTAGATGATCTTTAAGGTCCCTTCTAACTCAAAACCATTCCATGGTTCTAAGATTGTGGCAGCATTACAAGGCAAAGAGCCGCGTTTATGTAAATGGCTGTGCAAATACAGTAGTACCCTGGGTGACTCGCACCGTTCTTATGTGTGATGCAGTCAGCTTGCATTTTAAGTATTCCTTATGTGTTGAGCTTTATATTAAGAGCAGTTATTTTACAGAAGTGCTTTATATGGCAAGTGAAGTTTCAACATGCTGCCTTTGGAGGCAGAAAGTGCCCTGGCTTGGTATTTAATTAGTGTGGTGCAAAGTACTGTAGTTCTGAGACTGCAGAAAGTGCTGGTTTCCCTGGAAGTGTCAGAAAGCCTTGATTTTAGACAATACTGTATTGTCAATGCAGTGCTGGTTCAGCAGCATCTCTGCACCCATTTGGCAAATATTTAAAGGATACATTTTGTGTAATTGGTTCAGCCTTTGAAAATTATTAATTTCTTTGTGTTAAAGGATGTACACTGTAATGCAAGATTTTATCTTGACTATCCCATGCTTTTGTCTTCTACCAGCAAGGATGTGTTTGTGGATTATGTTTTTTTAGCTCCTCAAAGGGCAGTGTACTAAAGACTTTGTAATCACTTCCGTACTGATGAGGTATGGGAAAGCATTTAATTTCTGTGACTTTGTGAAGCTGGATAATACAGGAGCTATGGTAGACAAAATTTTGTTAGCCAGGGGAATAAATGAAACTTTTCATATCAAATTACTTAAAAGTATGTGTTTTTATTTAGCTTTAACCTTTTTATATGTTGTAAACTCTGAACAGAGCTACTATATGCTTTCTGAACTGTGCAGCCAATCTGCAAATAATGCTGTGCAAAACACAAAATAAATGTTCTTGACAGCCATCCTCTCTTACAATTTTGTACACTTTGTGCTAGTTAGCTTCCTTTTTTTTTTTTTTTCAATTAACATATCAGATATTTACATTAATGGGAAAGTTTAATAGGTAGCGTTAATACCTAATAGCAACCAAGGATGTATGACTTGTAAATGCTAAATTCTTGAAAATGGTCATAGATAAAAATTTGAGTCCTGATCTGACTCTTACATAATTTTTCTGGGAAATGTATGCTGTATGCGTCCTTCAGCTGAGAAGCTCCCTACTGGTGCTTTGTAACACTGTTCACTAACCCAGCTAAAAGGTTCCACTAATCAATTCAGAAAGAAAAATTTGTATTTGTGTGGAATCAGAATCCAGAAGTATTTCTTCAGAAGACAACCAGCAATATCTATAAGACTCCTCATCATCGTGTAACACAGAGCTGCATTTTTGAGATGATGATCAATGTGATTTAAAACATGTTTGTTAAAAATATTAATTATATATAATAATTACCTTGATAGTGTCAGTTACCAAAAAAGTTATATATTAAAGAATTCATTATTTTATCTCTCTTTTTTTCTGTTCTAGGCTTAAAAGAAGCATAAGTGATTCAATTACAACTCTGACATTTTGGAGCACAAGTGATGTTAAAACAATTTGAATGTATTGGAGCATGGCTAGTTCTTAAAATGCAGAAGTTAAAGGAAATTATTGCTTATCAAAACCTACTAAATATCTGAATTTTCTAGACCTCCTGCATTTAACTGTGTCCTTAAATGTCCATGATTAAGGTCTCATGCAACCATTGTATATTTTGGAGACTATTCTCCAAAAGAGAACAGTGCATTTAAAAAGCAGAAATGACTGTGTGTTTTCTTGGAACTTACTAAGGTTGAACATACTGAAAGACCATGACCAGCTTGAAGCGGTCCCAGACCGAAAGGGCTGTTGCCACTGGGGTATCAGTCGGAACAGATGGCACCTCAAAAGTCCACTCGGATGACTTCTACATGAGGCGCTTTAGGTCACAGAATGGCAGCTTAGGATCTGCAGTCATGGCGCCAGTTGGACCTCCTCGCAATGAGAGTTCCCACCACGTTACCTCTACCCCTGGAGTCCCTAAAATGGGGGTCAGGGCAAGGATTGCCGACTGGCCCCCAAGGAAGGAGAACATCAAGGAGACAACCAGATCTAGTCAAGATATTGAAACATCGAGTTGCCTTGACAGCATGTCTTCTAAAAGCAGTCCTGGGAGTCAGGGGAGCTCTGTTAACCTGAATGCTGGTGATACTGTCATGTTAAAGAGCATCCAGAGCACACTTAAAAACAAGACCAGACAATCTGAGAACCTAGACTCCAGGTTTCTTACACCTGACGGCTATCCCAGCTCTCCAAGGAAAGCTCTTCGCAGAATACGACAGCGCAGCAACAGTGATATCACCATAAGTGAGCTTGATGTGGATAGTTTTGATGAATGTATTTCACCCACATTTAAATCTGGACCATCTCTGCACAGAGAGTATGGCAGCACATCTTCCATAGATAAGCAGGGAACTTCAGGGGAAAGTTTTTTTGACTTATTGAAGGGCTATAAAGATGAAAAGTCTGATCAGAGAAGCCCAGGTTCAACTAAACTCAGTGAGCTTCTGATTGCCAGTGGAAGCAAGGGTTCAGGATTCTCTCTGGATGTGATAGATGGACCTATTACTCAAAGGGAGAACCTGCGACTCTTTAAGGAAAGGGAGAAGCCACTCAAGAGACGCTCAAAATCAGAGACAGGAGATTCATCTATTTTTCGTAAGCTGCGCAATGCCAAAGGTGAAGGGGAACTTGGGAAGTCTTCAGATCTTGAAGATAACAGGTCAGAAGATAGCATTAAGCCTTGGACTTGTCCAAAGTGTTTTGCTCATTATGATGTACAGAGTATTTTATTTGATTTAAATGAAGCAGCAATCAACAGGCATAATGTTATTAAAAGAAGGAACACGACGACAGGTGCATCTGCTGCTGCTGTAGCATCACTTGTCTCTGGACCTTTGTCCCATTCTGCAAGTTTCAATTCTCCAATGGGCAGCACTGAAGACCTGAATTCTAAAGGAAGTCTCAATATGGACCAGGGCGATGATAAAAGCAATGAACTAGTGATGAGTTGTCCTTATTTTCGTAATGAGATTGGTGGGGAAGGGGAAAGGAAGATTAGCCTTTCCAAATCTAATTCAGGTTCCTTCAGTGGGTGTGAAAGTGCCTCATTTGAGTCGACTCTGAGTTCTCATTGCACAAATGCTGGAGTTGCAGTTCTGGAAGTTCCCAAGGAGAATCTGATTTTACATCTGGACAGAGTGAAAAGATACATTGTTGAACATGTAGACCTTGGTGCATATTATTATCGAAAATTCTTCTACCAGAAAGGTAGGTAACTTTTATTTCTATTTGAGTTTTAAGAATGATTTTTAGTTTCTCAAACATGCAAAATTCAGTTGATATTTAATAGTATTTGCAAGAATTATGTATTTCTTTAGCGGTGTATTTTACTGATGTTATGTGCTATATCTAATAGTCTTTCAGAGTGCTGGAGTATAAGAATATCGAGGATTTTATTGTTGATAGATGTGGTAGCAATGGCTACAAAATAGAAATGTCTTGAAGCACAGCTTTGGGTATCTGTGGGAGTGGGCAGGGGTTGACACTTGAAAGATTAAAACAAGTTAATTGTAAAATACAAGAAGTTTCTTCCCACTGTGCTAAGACTGAATCTACTGAGGATTTAATGAAATATGCATCTTGGACAGTTAGCATTTACAATAATCTTGGGACATACTAATACTTAATAATCCATTTCAAAATTTTTCAAAGTAAATAATACAGAAATGAAGATACGTATAGATATAACTTTAAATACACACACACAAATAACTGTGTTTCAATGCCAACAGTGTATCTGAGAAACCAGAGTGCAGTTCTTATCACATTGTTCTGCCCTGAAACCAAGGATTATAATTTCCATTGGATGTATATGGGAGGGAGAAAAAAAGCCCAAAGGAATAGATCGAAGCCTTTTGACCTATAGAAAAGAGCAAACCCCAAACATTACCCAGATACTTCCCCTCTCCGTCAAGCTGTCAAAATAATACTGGCACCGTGAGATGCAGATCTCGCTTTGTTCTTCACGATTCTGAAAATGATCAAGAAGGATTGCAGAAAAAAGTCCTTTAAAAGAGTTTCATCTGCAGGATTGTGTTGTATTTCCTGATGGATAGAGCTGATCTGATGACTGACCTGGAGAGTGCTTGTTCCTTACCTTCCAATGATCAGGATTGGGTTTCTTCTCTTTAGTGAATGCAGGTCAAAAGACCTTGTTTCTTAGAGATAAAAACAACAGGGATGCCTGGTTAGAAATAAGTGATGGTCTTTTAAAAGAAAAAACTTCAGCTTCTTAACTGTATGTTATTGCAAACAATCTCACTTCCCATTTTTCTCTTGCCTTCAAAATATGTCCATCTCTCACCTCTTCTTCCCTGCATTTGTCCGTTGGTTGGATGGCTCTTGTTAGTCTTTCCATAGTCTTCTCTTTCTGCAGCCTTTCTAGGACTGAGAGGTAGCCTTTGCTCCATGTTTTTTGGGAGTGCTGATCCATATCCTTTGGACAAATAGGAGTGAAGAAGAATAATGATTTCCTGGGAAAAGTAAGCTAGATGTGTGATATAGGATAAGGTATGTTTGGAGGGGAGAGCCTGAGGTATTCGTGACCTTGGCAATTATCTTCCTCTCTGTCTCTCTGCAACAATTTGATTCCTTATCAGTCTAGTGAGTTTTCCAATCAGCAACCGAAGTTTCATGTTACAGGTGACCTGATTTACAGCATTTCAGCACTAAGAGGGGACGACTTTATTCCTCCCTCTTCCTTGTACCCGTTCTCTTGTTTTCAGAAAACTTGATAAGCTAGTTGGGATTACTAAACAAGCAAGCAGAAGTCTTGCCATCACGATAAATCTGGGGTTTACTGCTTGGTTGTTTCTCTCCAGTTATAGTGAAGGATATTATCTTTCCTTGCAGTCAGAGAAGTGCCAAAGTCCTACTGCCAGGTAAGGGATGAGAGTAAACAGCAGAAGAGGAAGGAGGTGTGAGTGGAATTTGAGCCCTTAGGCAACAGCGTTTTATTGGTTTGCCTTCTCCTTAAGGAAAACCACACCATCATGCTGCTACAGTTCCAGTCACCATTACATTTCCATTTTTAATTCAGAAGAATTGATAAAAATCAACATAGTCTAGTCTTAAGGGTACTGGTGAGGGGTAGCCAGATATAAAAATGTAGGTTATGGAGTAGGATTGGATGTGGAGACAAAGCTGTGGTTGGGTTTTTTGTTCCTTAAGCAATAAAACTGGGTTTTAAATTCACTTTTCTTGTGTTCAGTCCAGCAGAGTCCCAGCCAGGGGCATTGTTTCTAGCAGAGATTTTTATCTGAAAAGCCATACTTCAGGAGCATCATTAGATATCCCAAAGCACAATTTTATACAAGTAAAAACCACATTTTGTTGACTACCGAGAGTATCATCGTTCCCTGAGCAAACTTTAGACTAAGCTGATGAAGTGGGATAGTGATAAAGCTTGGAACAGCATAATGGGAAAAAAAATCAAGAAGTCAGTTGTAACTGATTTTTTTATGTAACATGAAGCGGGTAACAATGCAGAGATTTTTTTGCTAGAAGAGGAGGTTGGATTTTTATGATGTTACAAATGGAACAGACAGTGCCAAAAGACAGTTTCAGTGGGATCAGCTCATCAAGTCAGTAGGCTTTAGATAATTTTATAGTCTTAGAATTATTCTTAGATGAATACCAATTTGACAACCATTCCTTTTAAAGATCTCAAACTAGGAAAATTTCATGGACTTGGAGAACCCCTAGTAATCCTAGAGCTTGCAAAGAATAAAAAGTGATGTTCCAGAGAATTGTAAGCCTGAGTTGGTTTTCATTTCAACTGGAAATAACAAAGCAGGTAATTTGGGACTCTATCAATTAAGAACTGACAGTTAAAAATCATCAGTGATGCCAGTCAGCATGATTTAATGAAAATTAGGTCTTCTCACATAAAAGAAAAAAAATTCTCATAGTTAATCTCGTGCCTTAAAAAAAAAAAAGGATGAAAGCCATTGCAGTCATATAGTCCCTTTCAATTTCTTCAAGGTAATTTGGTGAAATGCTGATGGTGACTTCTCTGAAGTCTTTATTATATGAAATCAATAGCTCATCTTTTACAGGTACTGTTACTTAGATAATAGATCCATCTCAAATTTTAGCAGTGTATGGAGGAGGTATAAGTGATCTTACAGTATTACCAGCATGGTCCAAATTAATTAAAATATTTTAATCTAGTTAGTGTAAAATATTTGCATGTGACATTTATGGATGAGTCCTGTATAAGTTCAATGAATGCAAATGAATGAGTTTTGAATGTAAAGGAAATGGATCCCTCTACAGAGTAGTGGAATTGATAAATAGTGTTCTGGCCTGGTGTCCAGACTTCTAAATGTGAAAACACTGGTGGAGACAGTTTAGTGAAGGTAAGAAAAATGATACTTACAAAAAGATATTGGGAAAGGAACTTTGATGGTATTTCCCAAGGCTGGTTTCAGTTTCTCTGCTTTATATCTGAACTAATTGTGCAGACCCCCTTTGTACTCAGTGGAGAGAAATGAACCTTGCAGGATCATATGAATTGCGCTCTCTTCCCTCAATTCACTACCAGAAGCTCATGCACAACTAACTCACATGGGAATGTTTATTCTTATAGGAAATGAATGCTACTCTTATGATGCACATCATGTATTCACAAGGTGATTAAATAATGGTGTGTTTTAAAAGGTGTATTTGATAGGACTTAACTAAAAGTTTGAAGTCTGAACATTTATAAGTTAAGCTTGTGCATAAAAAAAGAGGGAGAGAAGCTGAAGCCAGCATAAGAACCAATTTGTCAAAGTTCCGGATATGTTTATTAAAGACTTATCTGTAATCAGTATTAAAATCACATAGATAGAAAAATTTGTTTCCGTCAGCTTGTCCGAGTACAGTTCAGAAAAGAGAGCATATCACTCCAGAGGAGCAGTCTGTTTTCTCTGTGCCCAGAATTGCGTCTGGGAATTACGGTTCTTGTGGAAAGAACCAAGAGCATCTGTTTCGCTTCCACCCTCCTCACGCAGTAGTTGCTAATGTTACCATTTAGGACAAATTTTAGTTACTGGCTTAGAATGAGAGACTTAACTGAGAAGTAAATAGTTTCCTGAACTGGTTTTATAACAAATGAGCTGTTGGTCAGCTTTCCTTTAACTGGTGGCAGCCAGTAAAAATAGCCTGTGCTCTAATGCTTTAAATTGCTGCATATTCTATCCAAGAGTTGGTGCCTTTCAGTATGTGGCTAGACTTGCAGAGCTCCCAAAATGCTGCCTGCCCTTTTGTCTCCAGAGAGCCGTTGGGCAGAGTTTTCCAGTCCTGTAAATGCTGAGCTAGAGTTAGAGGAAAATGCTTGATGCTGAGTTTCATTCAGATGAGAAATGTTTGGGATTTTTATTTCTAGTCCGATTACACAAAATATCAGTTGGACATGATATCTAAAGAGAAATATGATGAAAGCATAAAATAACCTTTTCGTTCAAAATCAAGTGCATTTGCTTGGATTTTCTTTGCAAGGGAAACTCATAAATCTGCCAGGAAAATAAGTATTTTAACTTTGGTTCTTTCACAGGAAGTATCTTTTAAGTTATATGATAAATATTTAACTATTTTTAAAAGTATGTATAGTTTGTTTTAATGACTAGGTACAATCAAGTCATTATTTCTTTTGGGTATGGATTTATAAATTAATTTATGGCTGTTGTTAGTTGTCCTGATTGTCTGTTAATTAAATGATTTTTCAACACTTGTTTAGATTAAATGTCAAGATTGAGAGCTTCTGTGTGGTGTGGAGAAATAAGCTGTCTTCTATGGTATTTATGTTTGACATAAAGTCCGTGCATTGTAATTGTGATGTAGCCCTTCTTTTCCCAATAGAAGTTCTGATTAATATCCCTTTACATTGGATATTAAGCTTTTTGCACTTTAATCCTGCTACTTCTTTTCCTGCACTGGAAAGAGAAAATGGTTGGATGTAAGGAGGTTCAGGATGTAAGGGAAAAACAGGTGGAGGTACAAGAAGTGTACCAGAAAGAAAAGTAGTCAGGTACAGAGATATATACTGTAGCTTGCAGGATGAATACAGAGATGGGGTTTAAGGGAGGAGAAAGAATCAAGATGAAGGTATAGAATGAAGAACCCTGTAGTAATTGTGAGAAGAGAGGACTAAGGATGTGCAAATGAGAGCAAGAAAGATGCTGCCCAGTGCAGACTGAAGGAAAAGAGAAAACCCATTTCCTCTTAGCAGAGAAATGTAGGGTTCCGCACTGCTGCATGCTTTTTTCCAAACCAGTAGGAGTTTGTGTATATGTATGCAGCTTCAAACGTTCCCCTTGCCACCCTTCTTAAAAGTGTTTTCAAGATGTAGAATAATTTATCCTGAGAAAATTCTCTATCTGAATTGCAGGGTACACAAATTTTACCATCTGTTTGGCTGTCAATACCCCTCTAGTATGCATTACCACCATATCTTTTTTCTTTAAGTTTTTCTGTTGTAAAAGCAAAGCCACATCCCTGTTTTTAAGTCACTAAGCAGTTTAGTGTGGAGATGGCCAAGTTATCTCAGGTTTTGGAAGCTATGTAATATGCTGATTGAAAAATTTTTCTAACTTTCTCCAAGACTGTGCTGCTTCTGCATTGACCTTGTCTGCCATAAACTGTTTGGCAAGCTATAAACATCCTGAAAAAAAGCAAGCTACTTAATTCAGGAAGGAGTAAAGCTAGGGTGCTAGTAAGATAGTTTGAAATTTTGAACAACAGAACATCTCTTGCATTTGCAGGGCTCTTATCTGTGGTCTAGTATAAAAATGTAATTAGGCCTATATGGATAATCTAATTTATTAGTAATTTCCCCGCTCACAGTTCAGTCACCCAACGGTTAATGACAATATTTACAGAATATTCTGTAAGACATTAGATGAATTTTGAATTTTAATTACCGTTGTGTAGACTATTGGCTTTTCATGACTTGCAGAGGAATTTGGTAGAAAGCAAGTCTTCTAATGCTGCAAGCATGTTTCTTTTATGTCTTGTATGTTCTGAAATCTTAAACAGAAAACATTGAGTGAAGGATAATAAAATACCAGACACTGGGGACTTGAATAGAGCCCTCCGGTTAAAGTGCTGGACAGCTGTGTGAATGCACTTAGTATGTTGGAGGGAGATTTTGTAAGAACCAGTAAGTATGAATTCTAAAAGAATTACAGTAAAAAATTAGGCTCTCAAATTTTTTACAGTATTATTAATTGGAAAAATGATTGCCATTCACTTTAGATGGAGTGTATTTCAATATCTATTTTTATTACCTTTAAAGGTGCAGTTCTTGAGGATGATGTTAAAATACTTTACTTTTTATCTTTATAGTAGAATAGCTCATATTAGACTGGTCCTAAAGTTCTCATTTAAAATTCTCGTTGTTTTAAGAATAACAAGTAATCTATGTGGTAAAGGCAATATGGTTACATTTCCTGTCCAGGCAGTTACGTCTCTTTTTTGTTCCACTGAATTTCACATTTCTTTAAATTACTGAATTTTCTGGTGGTTCTAACTTTCTATTTTTGTGCATGTATAAATTCATTCAGATATGCAGCTTATGGAAAATGATGGCATGGGACTTATTTTTATTGTACAATTCTTGACTCCTGTTTTTTGAATTTTCTCTTAAATTTTCTTTTAGGGGAATGTATGTTTAAATTCAGTGGTCACTTAAGATATGGTCAACTTTGTTTATATGTTGCTGCATTAATGGTACTATAACCTCTGTCATCAGTCAGGATAGTTTGTAATGCTCATAAGGTTCCACAGAAGAGCCTTCAACACCAATCTCTAAAATTGTGGAACTTTGCTTTGTAAATGTGCTTTTCTAACTTTTTTTCATATAAAGCTTGGCTTTACATGTCTATTGTTAGATGATTTTAAAAATGTGTTTCAAAGAATCTGCTGTTCAGCTAGTGAGTGATTTCACCAATCCTGTATTCTCCTCTCTGCTGCCTTCCCCACTAGACTGGTTTTCAACTGAACTCTTAGCACTTTAAATTTACTTTTAGTGTTGTCGAACACTTCACTGTTAAATATTTATGCTAGTCATTTTATTCTCGTGCTTTATTTTTCTGTGGTAATGATTTGATATTTTTACAGTGAACAAGCCTTTAACTTCTTTTTCAGCTTCATCAATTTTTCCCATTTTAGAACTGAGTAATGTGTATGGAAAAAGCAAAAAACAGTCAAACAAAAATAATTTACATCCTGTGCTAAGTACAGTAGTTTGAGATTTCTAATTTAACATAGGTTGTTGAGTTTCCCACTTTGGTGCATTTGGCTTCCTTCTTTTTATTTTTTAAGGGGGAAAATTGGTTCTACTTGCTTAGCTCAATGTGAATGACACAACAGATGGCAATATAAAAGCTGATGTTAAAGGTGTATCCTGTTTTAGGCCTATTTAAGCAGAGATACCATGTTGAATTTCAGCCTTTTTGTATAAATGGAGCTCAAGGGAGAAGTGAAGCACAAGAATGACATCCTGGTACCACTTGAAGACATGCTCTTATTGACTCCATGCAGTTGGCAGTTTATTTCCAGTGTAGCAGTCAAGCATGATAATACAGTTGAAGTGTCAGAAGACAACTACTTTTGTTGTTGTTGTTGTTGTTTTTTTTCTTCTTCTTGTATACAAGAACACTGGAACTATTTTGGGGCAGATGAGAACCTGGGTCCCGTAGCTGTGAGTATAAGAAGAGAGAAGCCAGAGGAAATCAAAGAAAATGGGCCTCAGTACAACTACCGGATCATATTCAGAACCAGTGAGGTAAGCAGTTCAGGGGTGTTAGTAAAAGAAACTAAAAGTGAGCAGGCAAAACCAGGTGCCATGTGTGGTGTTTATGTGCTTTTCAGCATTGATAATAGATTTCTGTATAATCCAGGAACCTCCTGACAGAATTAGGCTACGCGTTTATCTGACACAGAATATATGTGAATTATTCCGTAACATCTAATACAGAGGAAACTCTGAAGGTTGTTTTGGTTAAATCTTAAGAAACTTACAGGAGCTGTATTAGCTAGAAACAAGCAAAGAAGAGGGAAATTATTTCCTTCACTTTTATATGTGGCAGTGGGTAGACCTGAGAAATGTACTCTTTACTTTTAAATGCTGTGCTAGAAATACTACACTAATACTAATTTTTCCAGGTAGTAGTTTCTTGTAAGACTTAAATCTAATGAATCATTTGAAATAGTCTGATTACTCTTAGCTATCAGTGAGTGACATGTTGTGTATCAGTGTTGGTCTCACACTAACAGAAATTTCTTCTTGTCCTTGATTTGTGCTGAGAACTGGAAAAATAGTATGTTTAATTCCACTGCTGTTGCTAGTCAATCTCAGTGCGTAATTCAGTATATGTGCTGTTTTTCTTTTGTATGCATAGCTTATGACATTAAGAGGCTCCGTGCTGGAAGATGCTATCCCTTCTACAGCAAAGCATTGCACAGCCAGGGGACTTCCCCTAAAAGAAGTGCTGGAGTATGTGGTTCCAGAGCTGAATATCCATTGCCTAAGGCTGGCCTTCAACACTCCAAAAGTCACAGAACAGCTTATGAAGCTTGATGAGCAAGGGGTAAGTCCAGAGTTACAGAATTAAACAAATTATCTTAATCTGACAGATTATTGCCACAAGTTGCAAAACTGTCTTTTAGCTTTTTATGATTAGAGTCAGTCTGTTGAAATGCCTCATTTAAACTAAAACTTGTCATCTGTAGGGAGAGTTACGTTGCATTTATTTCCCCCAAGTTTTGCAGAATATTTGGGGTTATATAAAATCAAGTTCATTTCTCTAGGTAGCCTAAAGTTTAGATTAGTATTATTGCAGTTGTTCATTTTATTTTGCTTTAAAAGATATTACATTATTGTTTTTCAAAGACTGGGAAGCAGGGAGTTCTGTTCTGCTTTTCTTGTTGCTGTTATATTAAGAAAAGTCTCCCATGCTTCTAAATGTTTCGTTGTAATGCTGTATAGGCTAAACCATGACCTGAGTGCTGCCTGTTTTGTTGATGTTCTTTTTTTATTTTTCCTGGAAAAAAACTACATGGTAAAATCTTATTTCTTCATATGAATAATTTTAACTGAGATGATAGACTCCTGATCTTTTAAAGATGGAACCGAGGCTCATCAGCAATACAGCTTAGACTTAGCGAAATGAAAGACCATGACTGAAGTGAATTTTATGATTTGACTTTCAGTAGTGACATTTTATAGCTGTGTGCATGCCTCAGTCCTCTTGTGTGGATGGACCCAGGATGGGGACTGGGTCCCTCTCACTGTAAGAGATCATCAGGTTCATGACCACCTGATGAATCTGAATATACATAAGTCTATGGGACACAATGAGATGCATCCCAGAGTCCTGAGGGAATTGGCTGATGTGGTTGCCAAGCCACTCTCCATGGCATTTGAAAAATGACGGCAGTCAGTGGAAAATCCCAGGAGACTGGAAGAGGGAAAGCATTGTACCCCACTGTTAAAAAGGGTGGAAGGGAAGACCCTGGAAACTACTACCCTGTCAGCCTCCCCTCTGTGCCTGGGAAGGTTATGGAACAGATCCTCCTAGAAGTTGTGCTAAGGCCCATGGAGGACGGGGAGGTGGATTTGACACAGCCAGCACAGCTTCAACAAGGGCAACACAGTGGCCTTCTGTGTGGAGTAACTACATCAGTGGACAAGGAGGGGTTACAGATACTGCTTATCTGGACTTCTGTAAAGCCTTGGGCATGGTTCCCCACAACATCCTTCTCTCTGAATTGGAGAGAGATGGATTTGATGAGTGGACTGTTAGATGGATAAGGAATTGGTTGGATGGTCACATCCAAAGGGTGATGGTGAATAGCTCAGAGTCACAATGGACATCAGGGACAAGTAGTATATCTCAGGGGTCTATGTTGGGACTTAATATCTTCATTAATGACATAGATGAAGGGATCGAGTGCACCAGCAAATTAGGAGATGACACCAAACTGAGTGGTGCAGTTGCCGTGCCTGAATGATGGGATGCCATCCAGAGGGACGGGGACAAGCTCAAGAAATGGCCCCATGGGAATCTCCTGAGTTTTATGATGACCAAGGGCAAGATGCTGCACCTGGGTGCTGCACCTCTGGTACTCACAGGCTGGGGATGAACAGATCAGAGCAGTCCTGCTGAGAAGGACTTGGGGGTGCTGCTGGGTGAGAGGCTGGACATGACCCAGCCATGGGCACTGCCAGCCCAGAGAGCCAAGTGTGCCCTGGGCTGCATCCAAAGCAGCGTGGGCAGCAGGGCCAGGGAGGGGATTCTGCCCCTCTGCTCTGCTCTGGTGAGACCCCACCTGCAGGGCTGCATCAGCTCTGGGGGCCCTGCACAGGAAGGACACGGACCTGTTGGAGTGAGTCCGGAGGAGGGCCGCCAAGATGCTTAGAGGGATAGAGCACCTCTGCTGTGAGGAAAGGCCGAAAGAACTGGGATTGTTCATCCTGGAAAAGAGAAGGCTTGGGGTGACCTAATGGTGGCCTTCCAGTACCTGAAGGGAGCCTGCAAGAAAGAGGGAGAGGGACTTTTTACAAGAGCACAGAGTGACAGGACAAGGAGGAATAACTTCAAACTGAAAGAAAGTAGGTTTAGATTAGGTATGAGGAAAAAACTTTACTGTGAGGGTGGTGAGGCACTTGAACAGGTTGCCCAGAGAAGCTGTGGATGCCCCATCACTGGAAGTGTTCAAGGCCAGGTTGGGTGGTGCTCTGAGTAGCCTGGTCTAGTGGAAGGTGTCCCTGCCTGTGGCAGGGGAATTGGAGATGGGTGATATTGAAGGTTCCCTTCCAACCCAAACCACTCTGATTCTGTGACATCTAACAAAACTGTGAGGTTAAATTATCCTTAGTTCGTGTACTATATACTATTAAGCTTCCATAGTATGACTTTCTAATACTTAAACTTTTGAAAATCAACAAGGACAAGTGACAGTTAGATTTTTATTATCTGCATCCAAGTGTTTTCTGTTTTTGTGGCAATGAAACAGTTTGACACTTCTAGTAGGAAAAGATAAGTACACTCTGTACTAATTAGAAGCTGCATTTTTTCAATTCTAAGCTAACAAAAATTGGGTAACAGCTGCTGTGCTAATTAGGTACACAGAATGTTGATCACTTCTTGCTGAGTGTCACACTGTTTCATTACAGCATGAACAGGTGCCTGTTTGATGTAGCAGATAAAATGTTTTGTAAATTTAAGAGTTAAGATTAAGAAGTCACCTTAGCCTGACTTAGCCATTAAATTTCACCTAGGAATCCCTTCACTGAGCCAAGTTTGTATGCATCAGTTTTCATTAGAATAAGATATCTTTTTTTATGTTTGGGTGAGGTCTTAAAGCAGTTGCTTGTTTTCATATTTAAGAATTTACACTTTATTTAAATTTATCTGCCTTCAGCTTTAAGACTTCTGATATTTTGCTCTGCTACATCTTAAAAGGCATTTTAGTGTGAGATTTTCTTTTCCAGCAAAGGTTTTTGTATGCAGTGATTATATCATCTGTTGGTCTTGTTTATGATAAACTAAACAGATTGCACTTTTCAAGTCTTTCATTGCAACATATTTTCTCTGAATTTCATATCACTCTTGTGGCTGAGCTCTGTTTCTTCTGCTCTTTCAATATCTGCGTATGTCATTCAGTGTCAGAATGGGAATATTTTTCTTGCCCTAGTTTTGTACTGGTGCTGTATATGAAAGTTGCTCGTTCCTTACTTCCTCTTAGATTGCTAGACTGGTAACATCTGCTGTTCACACATATGGTCCTCATTGCTTGTCACCTAGCTGTTCTTTTATTGGATTTATTAAAATGCATTCATTTTAATGGCTCTGTGTTAAACAGCAGTCCAATCATTTCCTAGGGCTGCACTAGCTTCTTTGCTAATTACCATGTACTAATCTTTGTCTTGAATGCAGAGCTTATGGTAAGTTACTGTAAGTTTACTTCCAAATATGATTTAAAAATTTGAATATTAGGGCAATTACTGATCTATTCCATTTGAAGCTAATCTTTATGGCAATTCTTCATACACAGAAATACTGCAAAATGTCACTTGGTTCTTAATATAATTCCCGGTTCATAATATAGGTTTGCTGACTGGTTTTAAATCCAAGATACACTTTCTGCTGTCTTCACTGGGTGCTAGATAAATACTTGAAGTTCACTTCTCCCACATATATGGATATGTAAATACTTTCAGATTATTAAAATGAAGTTGCTACTTTAGTAGTTTTACCACAACAGAATTCATGCTTCAACTTTTTTTTAAGATTTTTCTTGTAGTTAATACACTTCTGAGGACCGTAGATTTGTCAGAAGGTCTGATAATGGGGACTGCATGCCTTTTTCCAGATCTGCTCTTTTTGATTCAGAAATGCCAACTTGTGTTGTCCTAAAGGAAACTTGTTTTTCAAAAATTAGCAATTCTAAGAGTACAGCTAGAAGGCATATCTTGCTCTTTGCATAGTTCTTGTTTAGTTTCTTAGGCTGACATTTTCAAAGCAATAAAACACGGTTGTTTGCTTGCTCATTGGTGCTACAGATCCCATTTATGTTTATGCCCTTGAAAATACTTCCCTCACCTAAAGTTGAAGCTTAAATAGTGCAAGTGTGCTTCATGAGAATAATTCTTTGTCCTAACCTGTTTAAGTGAAATTACTACAAGCTATTGTAATTAGCAGTACAGCTAAGGTGGTGTGGTTCCATGAAGCACTTGCATCCATCCTGTTTCTGTGGGACTGGAGAAGGCACATCTGAGCAGCAGATGCCTGAATGGTCCAAGGCAGGACCTGCTACTGGTGGTATGGAAAGTGATGGCAGTTGTTCCAGCAGGAACGGCAGCAGTGCCCCCTCTTACCACCTTTCCTCGCTCCCCTCCTCTCTACTCCCTCCCCACATGTCAGCAGGAGCCACTGGAACAGACCGCCAAGCTGAGCATGTCCCATCTCTGAAAGTGTTAAAAGTCAGGTTGTAGTGGATTTGAGCAACCTGGTCTAGTACAAAGTGTCCCTGCTGCCCACATCAGGACTTCAGGAACTAGACGATTCTTAAGGTCCCTTCCAACCCAAACCATTTCATGGTTTTATACTGTACTTGAGTTGCGTCATAAGAAATTTGGACATATTTAGAAGATGCAAGTCAAGTAGTCAGATGATTCTGTAGTGGGGAACAAAGAAGCAGCCTAGAACTGTGACTTGTTATGTATACTGACTTCTTCAGCAGGAGTAAACAAGCCAGGTTATCTTTACCTTTCTTTTTCCCTCCTTGCTTCCTTGCTGCTAATACTTTATCCCCATCATCACTTATCCTTGATAGTAAAGGAAGAATACAGTTAAGTTGCAATTTCCAGAATTTTTAAATTTTAAAATTTACTTTCTTTAGAGACAGAGTAGGGCCACCTCTAACGGCCTCTAAATTACCCCACCATAAATATAGTAGGCTAAAATTAATGAATTTCAGTTTAATTGTATGTACACATTGTTCAGGCAAGTTCAAAATCCTTTGCCTTGTGGCTTGAGATATAATCTTCTGAGAGAAAATTGCAGTCTATTCAGATAACTTTGCTTCCAGTGCCCTTGCAAAAAACTCTTTTCACTTCCCACTAACCTGTAGCCCAAACTTGTAAATCTCATGCCAGTTGTGATAGAATTTCTTACAATTTCATTCTGGCATATGTGGTTGGTGTTAATTTGAAATAGAGCCTCCACAAAAATCCATGTTTGGGAGGAAAGATTATTTACTGGGCAATAAGGATGCATTTCTACTGGATTAATTACATGCATAAACTCCAAGGTTCTCCCTTGTGCTCCTTCAATCAGAGTTCCTGCCTGTGAAATTGGTTTTGGAGACAGCAGTAAATGGCTGCAGATGCTGCTTTCTTCCCTTCTGTAACTTGCCTTTCTGTACTCCAGATGTAAATGATGCCAGTGTACTCCTTTTCTCTGTGTGTATCAATTTGGTATTGGTGGAAGCAGTTTGCTTTGAAGAATCATAATTATGGTTGGGTAAAAAATTACTTTATTTACATCTTCAGTTTCTGCTGTATTAGGAACATCAACTACCAAATTAGAGGGAAAATGGAAATAAAAAGCACAAGTGTATTTGAAGATCTATGCTAGTAAATAGTATCTTCAAGGTATTACCAGCATTTTCCAATTTAGCTGTTTTCTTTGTTACTATCAACATATTTAAGTCAGGAAGCCCAACTGAATGTCATGAAGTCTTTCAACATCGTTAACAGTTGAATGTGCTAATAGGGGAATAATTTCTGCCTTCCCTTCAAAATTAGAGAGTTCATTTTGTCACTTGTTTTAGAAATGAGTAAATGATGTGCCCTACCCTTCTGTGTGGAAGGCTTAGCATAGGATGGCAGCCATGGTACCAGCCTAAGTGAGAGTCAGGTTCCTGGAATTGCTCGGCCAGCACTTCCCATGTGGCTCAGTGTTAGACATTCACTTGCCAGCTGCAGTGTTGTCCTGCTGGAATAAACAACATTCATGTTTGTTTCACTTCAGACAGCATTTTGACATCTTCAGATTAAATCTGCCATCATTGAGGCACTTACAGTAGAAAAAACAGAGAATATTTGGAGCTAGACTAACTTTGAAATTAGACTGAATATTAGGTATTTTTTCATTTGTGAATTATGGGTTTATTAAAACGTGGGAAGTGAATTCAGTGCATAAATTGCTTCATCACTTGGTATACACATTAAATTTTAATCTTTTTCCTTTTGCAGTTAAGTTACCAACTTAAGGTGGGTATCATGTACTGCAAAGCTGGGCAAAGCACAGAAGAGGAAATGTATAATAATGAGTCAGCAGGTCCAGCCTTTGAGGAGTTTCTTCAGCTCTTGGGAGAGCGAGTTCGACTCAAGGGATTTGACAAGTACCGTGCTCAGCTGGATACAAAAAGTAAGACTTTGTCATTATTTTTTCCCCCTTAAGTGAACAAAATGCATGATATGGTTGCTAACTCTATTTTTAAGGAGAGTTCTTACAAGTAACATCTTTCCTGTAGGAAGGCAGTTGCTTAATATAAGTGAAAGCAGAACATGTGTGTAATCTAACTGTACTCATACAGTCTCTCAACTCTGATAATAATTGGATTTTTGTACTGATTTTGTATGAAATTATCACTAAAGCTACAACAAGAAACCAGTAATTACGAAACAATTATTGGTATTGCAAATCCATCGTCAGTGTGTTGTCTTAAGGCTAATCAATACAGCTGGTATGTAATTTTAATGATATGCTTATAGATGGTCTCCAAAATGTTTCGAGAACCCATCTATGTCACTTCACCTTAAAAAGTTGACCTACTGCTTTTCTGATGTCTGTTGCATGCAGTTTTTCTTCTAGGCAGTTTTGTCTTAGTCATCCTGTCAAATGTATTCCTCCCTCTGTGCTTTTTCTTTTTTGAGTTATGGAAATTAAACTGAATTTGGCAGCTATGTTATCAGCTTTAACTGTAAAACATATTGCAACAAAGTGCAGTGGTAAGATGATCTTGAGTGACCGTAACTATAAAAGAAACCCCCTGCATTTGGAATCAGTCATGTGAAATACCTGTTTATCAGCTAGCACATGCTGTATTCAACTTGTAGATCTTTTTAATTTATTCTGGGAAATTTTGTCTTGTATTCCTTTTCTTTTAGTACTGGAGCCATCCAGTTCCTCTGGAGGTCTTTTGCTATTTTTCTCACTTGTAGCAAAGGAAATAAAATAAGGAGTTTGATTCATGAAAGCTGAAAAATGTTCATCATCTTTAGTGCTGCGGAAGCTGTGGTCTTGTCATGGGTCTCCTGGCACACATAGAGTACCTTGCTGTCCTTTAATGCTCCATCATTCTGTATTCTGTCCTTAATTCCTACAGCAATTGTTGCTATCCCCTCAGGCTGTTCTTGACCAGTCTGATGATCAATCCTCAGAGGCTTCTAAAGCCTCTTTTGGTTTTAAACCTAAATTCATACCTATTTTGCACATATTTAACACTGAGTCTGCCTTTTTTTTTTTTTTCTTTTTTTGCTTGCAGTACTTATATTCCCTCTGTTTCTCCCTTGAGAGCATTTCATAGACACGTAGAATGGTTTGGGTTAGAAGGGACCTGAAAGATCATCTCATTTCAACCCCCCAGCCATGGGCAGGGACACCTTCCACTAGAGCAGGCTGCTGAAAGACCCATCTGACCTAGCCTTGAACACTTCCAAGGATGGGGCATCCACAGCTTCTCTGGGTGACCTGTTCTAGTGCCTTGCCACCCTCACAGTAAAGTACTTCTTCCCAATGTCTAATATAAGCCTGCCTTTCTTCAGTTTAAAATCATTCCCCCTTGTCCTATCATACATGTCCTTGTAAAAAGTCCCTCACCATATATCTTGTAGGAAATAAAAATTCTCAAGGTGAGTTTTCCTTCTGCACAGCTCTGAAATGTTATTTTATTGGTTATAACAGTAAGGTAGATCAAAATCAGATGGGTATGGAAAATAGAAAAAACGCTTATTTAGCTTCTGGTCTTATAATGTGACCTTGTTACTTTCAGTAGTTGAAACAAAATCCTCTCTTCCCTTTCTTCTGGGCTAGTTAAGATGTGATAAAAGGAAAATAACCCACGTTTTGGTGTCAGTCCACACACACTTGTTTCTAGTATGTGTAAATGCTGTATCATTGAGTTGATTCATCTGCTCAAATATATTAATGAAAGCTGTAACTTTAAGTACTCATTTTGCATTTTCTTCTGAACAGCAGAAATTTCCAGAGGTGTTTTGAATTCCTTGTTGTTGCTTCTGACTCGAGGAAAGAGTTTTGTCAGGCTTTGAGTTTATGTACTACAATTTAGCACCTGTTGAATGGAACCTTTAAGTCGACTGAATCTCTCCTGGTTTTGAGAGTTATCTTCTTGTAATGAAGGTTTTTCTTCCAGGTTGACAGTTGGCATATCTTTTTCACATTGCCCAGTAGACTCACTCAGCTCCATTCTGTATCTAAAAATACAAAAAGTCTTTATGTGAGCACTTCAGTATGATCATAGAGGAGAGGAAATCATCTAAGTGGAAAATGGTGCTTTCAGGAAGGATTTCCTACATTTTTTCTCTGTTAAGGTTTACAGGCTCACTTATGTGGAGCCCCATCAGCCAGAACTGCTTAGGAACTCTAAGTTGTCTCAAGTCTTTCAGCTTAGATTGCCTGCAGGATTACTGAGAAAACACATGAAACAAAATTCATGTGTGAGCATGCATGAGTTCTTAATGAGTAGGTTTAGACAGCAGCAAATGTGAACAATGGCAGCAAAGATTTCTAATTGATCTTGATCTTGATGGTGATCAATTTTCTTTCTGCCAGTGTGCAAAGCACAGACTGGAAATGCTGAAAGAGGAGGTGCTTTGCGGGCACAACACTGAGCTCTTTGGATGGTTGCATTTGGAAACAAAGCATATGCTACACAGGAAACGGGAAAAAAAGCCAGTTGGTGGTAGGGGAAATGCTGAAGACCAGAGATGGTCACAGGAGCTGCGCCTCAGGCGTGGGGAATATGTGAACAGCAGAATACAGCCAGGCAATACAGTATCTAACCTAAGTAATCAGTTGGTTCTTTTGTCTTTGCCTTAACACAGAGACCTGCAAAGGAGGGGGTTGTGGGTTTTTACTGTGATTTAGTTATATAGGTTTTGTTAAAACAGGTAGTTGTACAGCTAGGAAGTGAGCTTCTCCATCTTCCAGCTCTGTGCTCTTCTGTTGCTAGAGAGCGCTGCCTTGAAATAGTCCTTGCTGTCTCACTACTGAGGAAATTTTCCTGCACAAGAATTCTGTTCAGTGGCAGCACAGGTGATGACAAAGATGTGCTTAAAAGCAAATGTCTGTTCATTGACTTCTCAGAAAGGTCAGGTCTATGTGTAGACTCCTTTACCAGTTTCTGTACCTTTGACAATACTTTGCAAGCTGTGGAAAGGGATTGCATGGTGTAAGACATGGAAAGATTTTTCTCTGTGTGAATTTGAACTGATTTGTATATGTACTCTGGAAATATTAAAAATATTTTTAATTTATGCAAATTTAGAAAAGTAAGTTGCTCTAGCAGAAGGCAGTTTCAGCACTGTTAATCTTAGAAATTTTTAGAGTTAGGGTCCTAATTGCTAAGTGTCCATAACAGAGCCAGTTCCTTAAAAGGAGGAATCTTATACATGCTATTAACTAAGAGCCTATTTAAGTGTATTGGATCCTTCAAGGGCTTTAGTTTTGGATCTCTGCCAGTACCACTGTGAAAAAGAGATGCTACTTTTCAAGTTTTGTTTGTTTATTTCTAGAATTACCAGAGGGGAAACAGTCTATCTCCTGGCAGCCTGCAGACTTTGGATAGGAAATAGGGCTTGAAAATGTCACCTTCCCCACAGTGACTAGGAAGCTTATGGGCATCACTTTAAAGTAATAAACATCACAGTGATCTTTTAAATTGTAACTTCAGTCATTTTACTTTATTTTCCAGTTGTAATGCATGCTGTATTTCTCTCCCCCTCACTTTGTCTTGCTTCTCAGTATTTTAAATTGGTAAGTGGGATCAGCTTGGAAGTGCTAGGCCTGGTAACATGGAATGTGTGTCCAACAGAGTGGCAATGTGGTTGATGCAGGAAGTAAGGGAAGTTGATTAATATGAGTTGGGAATTTTATGATTTATCAATTTGATAAGATTATAAACCAAGCTAATAATGGTAGGTTTCTGTACTAGATGTTTATATACTGCATGAATTTCTGATTTAGACATAAGAAGACTATAAAACCAGAAGCTATTAAGTAGATACTAAAACCTAGGGAATGAATGGACTGCAAATTGACATTTCATTTAGGGGTTGTCAAGAAACCCCAATGTTTGTAATGAAATAATACAGATAGATTACCTTCTTAATTTGCACTATATAACATATTTCCAGCCTGGTGGAAATAATGATAGACTTATTCTTGGATTTGAGACTTTTATTGGGAGACCAATAAATCTTAGGTTGCTTAAGAAGCAAAAGTAGGGATGGAGGGAAGTCCATCTGCAATTCTCTGTGTTTGTGTTATGCATATAATTTTGTATGGTACAAAATAAAAGATTCTGTTCTCATTTCTGTCTGAAAACAACTTGAGTATTACAGAAGTTGATCAGTAGTGCTTGGTGTAGTCCTTGTATATGACAGAAAGAAGAGCAGTGTGGCAGCTGCTGACAAAGCAAAGGTAGAGGGGAGCAACAATAAGCTCTGAAAATATTTGTTCTCATGCTTTTTATTGTGAGCCCTACTGCAGTTTGTATTAATGGTTGTCCTGTCTTATCAGTGTAACTTATTTTTTTTTCTTCTGCAATTCCTTGCAATGTTTTTCTTTGAAGCAGGGAGTCAGATTTTCTGCTTATAATGGTTTTTATACAGTTTTCTAGCACAGAGGTTAAGCTGCTGTAGACAGAAGCTGACAAAGTCCTGTGGATTCAGTGAGGTGAATTTGTCACCACTCTGCTGGTGGTGTCAGCCACAGTTTTGACCACTATTGGTGTTTAAAAAAAAAAAAAACACTTCAAATGTGAGGCTGTTAATCCTTGTGAATACAGCTGAGAGTCATTGGAAGGACAGAAGACTAAGGTGGATTTTTAGAGACGGTTAATGATGGAAGGGAAAAAGGATCAGCAACTCAGCTAAGTAGCCAAATCCAGTAATGGGACAAGGCTGGGAAAGCATCATGAATAGCAATGCCATAAACTGTTGGCCAGAGGGAATGTCTTCATTGTAAAAAGGTGCTAATGAATTTGTAGATGCCTCAGGCCTCTGCTAAATAGAAGGAAATTGAACTAGATTGCAGTGCTAGCTTGCAGTTTTGACCTTGAAATGATGGATGTTATTCCAGTGCACAGTCTTGGATTTTATTGCAATTGCTGTGATTTCATTTAAAGCAAACACCTGCAGTTATGATGGTGTACTTCAGGAAAAGTATTCTGGACTTCGAAAAAGCTGAATGGTGAGAGAGATGCACAGTCTGTAGTGGATATGGACTTCTCTTGGTAGTTGGATTTGAATAGGAGAGATTTAAACTGTAAAGTGCTTGGAAATAATTAGAACTATTAAATGTGTCATTTGGATTGTAGCCTGATTATTTAGTTTGCAGAAGCAGTGATGTTCTCAGAAAACTTTTTTCTGCCTAAAATGAAATCCTGCCAGGGAAGTTGAGAGTTCAACTTAAATATGTAGCTGTTCTAGGTTTTTGTGTTGTTTTGTGGTTGTTGTTGGTTTTTTGGTGGTGTTGGTGTTTTTTTTTTTTTGGGTTTTTTTGTTTTTTTTTTTTTTTTTTTTTTTTTGGGTTTTTTTTTG
>WEKY01042094.1:24050-66971 GCA_013390045.1 Picathartes gymnocephalus
TTTTGGGTTTTTTTGGGGGTTTTTTTTTTTTTTTTTTTTTTTTTTTTTTTTTTCTTTTTTTGTTTTGTTTGTTTTGGTTTTTTTTTGGTCAGAATTGCTTTATTCCCCCAATACCTTTTGGGCCCCTTCCCCTCTTTTGGGATCTGCCTTCCCCTGTCTCACTTCCCTATCTTTTTGCACCTGCTCCTTCCCCTTTCCAATTATTTGTAGTATTTTTGTATGCTCTGTTTCTGAAAGATGATGTACAAAACAGTGTATTTACAGTTCAACAGATAAAGCTGTTAAGAAGTTGCATTGATCTGTAGGTGACTTTTGAGTGCATCTGCCTCCTTGGGTGCGCACTGCAGTAATGAGGCAGAGGACAGAGGCTGCTGTGAAGGCAGAGTGCAAGATGAAATGATCCCCTTTCAGCTGTCCTGCTGTCCTAATTAGCATTAAAAAGAAAATATTTAGCAGTTAGCTAGTTTATCCTACTGGCAGTGTTCAATCCCAGAAAAGAGAGCCCAGTCTCCTTGAAACATTAACTGAGAATTACAAATTTTTTTTAAGATTGTAGAAATCTTTCATTTCTCATTTCCTTTTTATTCTAGATAGGTGATTTGGAAGTGCAAAATCTCTATGTGGCTATAATATAGAAAACTTTCCACTTCATTTTACAGATCATATTGTGTTTCATTTACAGTAAAGCTACCCCTATTTTATTTTTCTGAATCTGACAGGAAACAATCTTCTCAAAGTTTATACTCATAATCTGGGTAAATAAGCTGTATATTTATGTTACTGTAAATGGACCACAAATCTCAGATCTGTTATCTTAGTAACACGATCTCTCTGCTAATAGAAATGCCAAGGTGTAGTTTTTAACAGCTTTTTAAAATACATTGTTATAAATAGCTAGGATTATATAATTTAGTAGCACATTTATATAATTCTAAATAGTCAGCATGCTTTTTTCCATATATAAAGCTATTTTTCAAACTGTGTTTGAAAGCAGACTTTTTGTACTGTGGACAGAAGTTGTATTTAATAGACTATACTCACTATTTTGTCTGTAAATTTGTTGCTGTTTAAATTAATGGAACATTTTTCAAGGTCACTTTTTTAGAGTGAAAAAAAGTGAAAACAAGTTCACAATTTGTCTGTAATCAAGTGTTGTTTTCGACCCACACTTTGTAAACTGAGTAATATCCCCCTCTTCTTTTTTTCTTTCTAAACTTCATAATCCTAGTTTTTATAATTTTCTCTCTACATGGAAGTCTCGCTATCCACATATAATTATTTCTGTGGCCTGTTTCGGGATCCCTTCTCTTTCTTCTGTAACTTTTAAAATAGGGTGGCCAGAACTCAAAACAGGTGAGATTACCTTAGATTAATATACCAGCATCATAATGTCATTTTTATGGGCCTTTTCCATCATCAGTTACAAGCATGCTGGCATCCTCTTTGGGGTTTTGACTGTTCCTGTCCATAAAGCTGTTCTAGTGAAGGTATTACCTGATTTCATTTCAGTTAATTTCAAGTCCTGGTATTTATGCCTAAGAGAACTCACTCTGTTCTTTTTGTGGGTTATAGGTCCTTTGCTGTTTAATTATGCATGAGATCATGGCATTCATTTTCAGTATCTGTCTGCTTTCCTTTCTGAAATCCTTTTCACATTCCTTGCTGTTCAGTTTCCTTCCACGATACTGGGTGGTGCCTGAAAATCATCTCAGACTTTGTTGTCACTTTTCATACTTACTACACTTAAGTAGGCTTTCTTCGGGGTCTTCTTGTATAAATTCCCCACTCCTAACAAGTTTTTGTTTGGGAAAAGTATGCAAAAGTGCACAGGCTGTCTTTATGTGACACTTGCTTTGGCAGGTGAATAAACTCTGAGTAAGTTCTTAATTGCTGATATTTCAGCTAGGATTGAGGATGAATAAGAATTCTTGTCTTGGCTGATTTTTTTTTTTAATAATTATATAACTATTTTTAAACTTTTTTTTTTAAATAATGCTTTTATTTTGTCTTCTTTAACTGCAGCTGATTCAACAGGTACTCACTCTCTGTACACAACGTACAAAGACTATGAAATCATGTTCCACGTTTCTACTATGTTGCCATATACTCCAAACAACAAGCAGCAGGTAAGATGGGTTCAGAAGTAGATGAACTATTGAGTATTTATGACAACTTTTATTTGTTACTAGCAAAAAAACACTTAAGGAATCAAAAGTAAAGGGGCGGTCTCTGTGTCAGGGAGATGAGCAAAGCAGATGATTGTAGGTACATCCTAGATTTTTCTCCACTGGAGTGTTTTCTATTTATTTATGCATTACTTTGATGTAAATAGTATGCAATAATGTGGGTAGCACATGTCAGAAGGACCAAAGTGTACCTGATGATTTTAAATTATTCTAAACCTTCTACAGCTAAGTCAGTTGCCCTTTTAGGATTGCATTCAGTGAATTGTAATATGCACAGATAATGAGTGGGTGGTCCAGCACACTACACAAGAATATATGAGTCAAAATCCTTTTTGTTAAGTTTATTTTCCCTTTTTTTTTTTTTTTTAACTATATTATACTATTTAGGCTGAACTACTTTTTTACGCTGAAGTACCTGGTCTCGTTAAGCACTAAGCCATATTATTTTGTATGATGCATATGCATTTTATTCTAGAAATGATGCTTTGTACTTCTGCAAATAAAACAGAAATTTTCGTTTTACAATAAAAGTTAACATAGAATTCTTTTTAGCTTGATTTTGAACACTCAGTGTTCTGCTACTTTGTAGCTTACCTTCTTTTGTACTGTAGTCTTGTATTTACTGAAAGAAGCCTACCAGGAAATTATTTATAGCATGTCTTAATGACAATGACAACTATTTTCAATTTGAAGTAGAACCTACTGCTGGCTTGTAAAAATGTGTGAAATTGGAGATGTTTTCCTGCTTCTGTGATTACTCTTGATACTAACAGGATTTGGTTTTTTTTCCCCTTTGTTTAGCTTAAAATTTCCCCTTACAAGTTCACCATCTATGCTACATATAAAAATAAAATTATTATGGAAACGACCATGCCTGAAATTTATTAGGTGAACAACTAATTCTATTTTTATATAAATCCTCAATTGTTTGAGTTTTCAGCTTGAAGTATCACTTGGGGAAAGAAAATGAGCAATAGTAATTTATAATAATGAGAAATAAATAATTGGAAATTTGTGAAAAGTCTGTTTAAACTTTTTTTTTTCCCCCCCTCATTAAAGCTTCTGAGAAAACGACATATTGGAAATGATATTGTGACAATAGTTTTCCAGGAGCCTGGAGCACAACCATTCAGCCCAAAGAACATTCGATCCCACTTCCAGCACGTCTTTGTCATCGTGAGAGTGCATGGTCCCTGCACTGACAGTGTCTGTTACAGGTAGCTATTGCTGGATTCACTGAAAACATGGAATTTGACTGCAAAGGCAACTGTCGTTCTTCTCCTAAATTCTCAATAGGGAAATGTAATGAAAAATGAGGGACGAGGAAGTTTTGAGTGATGTGAATTTAGAACACGTTTAAAAAGTAAATAGACACATGAATATGTAGATGAAACACACCCAGTGAGGAAGCTGCTGCTCTCACATGAATACACACACACATATGCACATACACGCACATATCAAGCACTTGGAAATTATTTTAGAATTGCCATCTCACTTCCTTTTTATTCTCTTCATTAAGAGTATGCTAGAAGAATATTTTTCTAGCAAAAAAAGAGATGGAACAAAGGAAAAAAAACACTTCCACGTTTTGCTCAGATAATTTGGTCATCTGAGCTTTTGCTCCATTTTTGAAATTTAAACACTTAAAAAGTGACCCTTTCAGGCAGAATCAAAGCTCTCTGAAATATCTTCATTTCTTATCTCATTTCAGTCCAACAAAGAAATGTCAGAGAATTATGCAGCAAAAAGTAAAGTCTTCATGTGACTTTAAAGTCAATATGAATAAAATAGAAAATGGTAATTGATAGTAACATGCAACAAAGAATTGCAAGATGAGATTCCAATATTTTTTTTTAACTAAATTGCAAGCATGTAGAAATGTTTTTGTTACACTTCTTTTTACTATCAGTGAAAGTTCTTACGTTTGTTATATACTGAACTCTTTAAGTATTTTCATTTTTAAATGTTGACTGATCTCAGAAAACTTATATAAAGCGTTTGCATTTAAAATATGAAATGCCAGAACAATGGATTTAGAGCATGTATCTTGAAATGAGGTAGCCTTAGAATTAACTTGTTTTAACTGAAATACAAATATTCACCTAAGTGATTTATTAAGGCAAGTGCTTATTTAGAGGATAATCTAAGACTGCTGTGTCTGACTTGGTGTATTCATTATTTTTCAAGTGCATATAGAATGTTTAAAGGCTTTTCTCTCCTCAGAAGTTTTTGGTAAAGTTCACAGACCATTTCTGGAATTGATGCTGAACTTCGTACATGTATTAACTCTGCTGGACTAGGAATGTTTGTATTGATACTCATTTTCAGGCAGCTTATTGAAAAATTCAACTGTTGCATAATTTCTGTGAACACAGCTTGTTCTAAAAATCTTAGACATGTGTTTCAGCTCTTATCCTGTGCAGAAAATGATTTTGAAGCAAAGAGAACATAGGAGAGGCATCCACAAGTGCTGCAGATGCATTTTCTACTTGAATTACGTATTACAACATGGGTCTGCTTTTGTCTGTTACTTTAAGTAATATGACTACATATATGTCTTCCTTTTAAAAGGCATGGGAAAGATTGATACTTGCTAAAGTGAAATAAATTTAAGTATCTGCAGGTTCTGTTTTTGACCTTCAGACTCCTGAAACACCTCCTTTTTCAAGTGTTTACAACTACAAGGGCTGGAACCTCACTGGTTACTTAAGAGTAGTTTTGGCTTTAGTGATAGTACAGGCTTAAATTTTAATGGGAGGGGAAGCAGCTATGAAAAATAGTTGGGAGAATGTCAGTGTTTGTTTTGATACACAAGATCACCAGAACATTTTATGTTCTCTGTATTGTCTTTAAGATTGAAATACTTTCTTTTTCTGTGCTCTCAGTGCAAACACTTGATTGAAATTTGTAGAATTCTATTATGAAAAGTTTTTCTAGGAAGCTTTTCAAAGTAAGTTTGACCTCTTTTTCACTGAATTATTTGGAACAGTTTCATGGATTCATAATTCTAGACAAAACAGGAAGCCATATATCATAAAAATGTACTGGAATTTATATTTAAAAACTACATAAAAGGAATAAAATCAAGTACTGTCTTGGCCAGTAATTCTCCCTCCCCAACTAAGATAAACAATATTTCAAAAGTCTGGCATCTCTGAGCATTGCTCAGTTTTAAAACCTTCTCTAGCATGTGTTAAAGATTGAATTCTTATCCCCGTGATTCATGACATTGAAAACTGACCCAAACAAAATCTTACTGGTAGTTTCTGGTAAGTTTTCATTGCATCCAATGATTATGTTTAACACTTAGGCTTCCATTTCTTAATAACAGACCATTCAGGACCACTAAAGATGAGTCAGATAGTTGCTTCATGAGCACCCCCTGTTGCATACTTTGAGACATACTGGCATAACTTTGGAGCAAATATGACAGTAATGACATCTTTCAGTATCAGTTGCCAGAAAATATAATAATTTAACAACAAACAAACAAAAGCTGAAGGAAAAAAACACCCCAAACAACTCAAAACAGCAAAAACATAACAAACAAAACACCTTACTACTCAAAAACAGAAGATTCAGTTATAGATTGAGTGACTTAATTTTTATTTTTGGTGTTCCTATATGCCTGCTCAAAAGATTTACTCTGAAATCTTAGTTACTGATTTTTTGGGGGAATTTTTCTGATTATATTTAAGAATTCAGATAAAATCAGAATGTGAAAATAATACCAACCAGCATTCTAAGTGAAACACCACATGCTTTTCTAATGTGATCCAGTTTTATCGTATTTTTTTATTTCCATTACCATGGTATTTTGGCCAAAGTTAGTTAATGCTTTTTCAGATCTAGTTACAGATATGTGGTAAATCCTATTTGAGCTGTTGGAATATTTCTTGTCACAAATCGAAGTAGAGTTGTCAGTCTCATAGGACAGATTGCCAAGTGAATGATACTGGATTGGAATGTCAGATCTTCGGTGATGCCAAACAACTCTCATCTGATTTATATCAAAAGAGAATTGACAATTGAGGGTAGCTAAGCTGGTCCTTGTTGCCTAAGGCAATCTTATTGCCAGTCCATCACTTGGTACAGGAACTAAAAGGAAGAGTTGAAAAAGAAAGTATCTGTTTCTACTATGTATCTCTGAACTTCTCAGAAGTTTCTTATTTCTGGTATTTTTTGAGTCATCTTCTGTCACTGGCATGCAATATCAGCTAGTGAGGCTTTCAGTCCAGAAATGTAAAACTTAAACAGTAGTGTGATGTATATATGCATTCAGTCACCAGGTGACTTTCACAGTAGAACTGGCCTTGTGAGATGACTTCATTGCCTTTATCTTTTTAATGTGTTCATTTAATCTATATTTCTAGTGCTGATCATACACTTGGCACTGCTTTCAAATGAGCCTTTCAGCATGAAATAGCTACATTCTTAGCTAGCCTTTCTAATAGTGTTTGTTAGAAACTTTTTATACCAAAACCAAACAAAATTCAGAACTGCCATACATGAGAGATTGCTTTTTAAAAAAACCAAAAAACAACAAAAACAAAAACCCTACAGTTTTGTACTTGAAGCTCTTTTAAAGCTGTGGTACTGGGAATGACTCAAAAATGCCAATATGCAAAAAGGTAGCCTTCTGTTTATGGAGTAAAGGGGGCCATAATCTCCACACTAGTAATATTAATATATAAATTTAGGCACATTGCTGAGAAAAGAAAAGAAAAATTGAGGGAATGTATTTTCTGTAAACAAAAACTGCTGAATTTGCCTTAGAGCAAATTTCACTCATTAGAGTGAAACACTGTGTTTCTTCCTTATTCTTTTATTTCATTTAGTGTTGCTGTGACAAGATCCAGAGATGTACCATCCTTTGGCCCACCTATTCCAAAAGGTGTGACGTTTCCTAAATCAAATGTGTTCAGGGACTTCTTACTAGCCAAAGTCATTAATGCAGAGAATGCTGCTCATAAATCAGAAAAGTTCCGTGCGATGGCCACCAGGACCCGGCAAGAGTACTTGAAAGACTTGGCAGAGAAGAATGTCACCAACACACCCATTGACCCTTCCGGCAAGTTCCCCTTCATCTCACTTGCTTCAAAAAAGAAGGAAAAGTCTAAACCTTATCCAGGAGCAGAGATCTATAGTTCTGGTGCAATTGTCTGGAGTGTCCATGCAAAAGACTACAGCAAGGGTATGGAAATAGACTGTCTCCTAGGCATCTCTAATGAGTTTGTAGTCCTCATTGAGCAGGACACAAAAAGCGTGGTGTTCAATTGCTCCTGTCGAGATGTGATAGGGTGGACTTCAACGGACACAAATATCAAAATATTCTATGAGAGAGGTGAATGTGTTTCTTTGGAGAGCTTCATCAGCAACATTGATGACATCAAAGAGATCGTCAAAAGGCTGGAGGTTAGAATGTGTTCTATTGTTTGGTTCCTCTTCTTTGCTTTCTCTTCTCACCACTCAGCCAAGTAAAGTTTCTGTTTAAGTAATGCCTGGGATTCCTAAAACTATTTCAATTGTTTATTGTGAAATTTATAAGGACTTCCCTGCTTCTATTTCTCAAAACTGAATATTGCATTCACTTTTACCAGATACCAACCAGTCTCAGCTGGTTGTGTATGTGAAAAATGTATTAATATATTAAAAAGACCGGGTCCTTCAGATGCTCCCACACAACAAATACAGAAGTGTCACATTATTTCTTCTCCTTGTTTTCCTTCCCTTTCTCTGCTTTATAGGCTTACTGCAGATTCATTTGAAACAAGATACAGCATCTTTGAGACTAATTTATTATGTTGCCGGCAGGGTGCGGTCCCAATCCCCAGTGCAACCTTCAGATATTCTCTGAGTGCATGCGATAAACTAAAAATGCAGTGAATCATGGTATCTCCCTATAAAACATCTGTCCCTGCTCATTTTACATCCAATTAAGTTATGAAAGAATGTTCTACATTTCACTCTCTTCCCTGTAATTTCACAACTGTAGTTGTATAACAACCAGAAAAAAAAAGAAATCTAGGCCCTGTTAAATTGCTCTTTATGATATTCATGCTCATGGTACATGGTAGAGTTGGCATAGTCCCCAGTTTATTCTGCTTAGTAGCTGCATGCTACCACATTCTGACTGAAAAGTGATTTTGCCGTTTCCTGAAACAGCCAGAAATGGAGAATGCTTTTTTAGTTACTAAAGTGTAAAAGACAGAGATGCTTGTGTAACTCCGTGTGTTTTTCTGTTGAGTGCTGCCGTGTATCTTCTAAAATTCCTGTGGTTGCAGTAAAAATTCCAAGGCAGAACTTGAGTAACCATTAAAATATTAGATTGAGCAACAAGACCTATTTCAGCTGATTACGCACCTACAACTGCAATATATATCCCTTGGTCGTGTCCCACCGTGATCCTTGGGAGTTGGTTGTTCAAAAATTGAGCTCCTAAACCTCTATTAGCCCCGGAGGTGTCTCAGTGCATTAAATTCTGTCTTCGTTTCAATTCCCAGCTTGTGACCAAGGGCTGTGAAACGGTGGAGATGACTCTGCGCAGGAATGGCCTGGGCCAGCTGGGTTTCCACGTGAACTACGAGGGCATTGTGGCAGACGTGGAGCCCTACGGCTATGCGTGGCAGGCAGGGCTGCGCCAGGGCAGCCGCCTGGTGGAGATCTGCAAGGTGGCTGTGGCCACCCTGAGCCACGAGCAAATGATTGATCTGCTCAGGACATCCGTAACAGTGAAGGTCGTCATTGTCCCTCCCTATGAGGACTGCACACCACGCAGGTATTGTGCAGTAGCTGGATTTGCTCTGAAGCTGTATCTTGTTTTGTGGGAAGAAACCACCACAGAGTGTTAGCCTCCAAAAAACACGTGGTACAATAATAACACAGCATCTAATATTTTAAGGTTGAAAGAGGAGAACAGGAAAGACTGGCCGTATTCAGTCTCCATGCTCCTCAAATATTCATTGAATACCAAAATGTAATAAAATGTGTGAAGAAGTTCATGTAACCATGGAATTTATCATGGAAATCAAACAACTTTTTAGTCATAGTTGTGTGTTTAGGATGCATCAAAATTAATTTCCTTATACTTTCCTGCCTGCTTTCCCATTTGCTAGTAGTTTGTAATGCCTGTGGATATAATTATTGAAAGCTAGGAGTAGACTTAGATGCTTCTATTTTCACAATAAGTCAGGCTGTAAATGATCAGCGTTTATCAAAGTATGGACAAATTGCTGCAAATGGTAATTCTTCTTTACTCCATAGATCTTGTTGCATCTCTCTCACTTTCCATCTGTATTAAGCCTGAACTCATGTAAATTATATTGCTGCTTTTTTAGTTTAAAAATGTTGCGTCATCAGAAATAAGCAGCAACGTGTGCTTTTTTCTTAAACGGGACATTAAATCCCTCCATTTTTCCTGAATTCACACTAAAGCTTTTATAATTTTTGAGAACTCAGTGTTGCCTGTATCCTTCAGCCACATCACTAAGTCTAATCCCCATATTCCTGACATCCTGTACTTGTATCCTAGAAATGCTGCTAAATGATTTAAATGATCTTTTAATAAAATAAATTTGTCTGCGCGCTAGCTGAAGGCTTAGGATAGGTTTGCCAAGAAGCAAGTACAGTTAACAAAGTTCAAAGGGTTCCTTGGAGTGAGAGACAGAAAGCATTTTGCACTACTGTTTTTTAATCAGTCAATACCTTTGTAGGAGTAATGCTTAAGACTGGAGGTGAACTTAAACACATTTATTATATTGATATGAAACTATATCTCTGAGAAAAGACCTGGTACTTGTATAAAAGAAAAATCCATGTTTGTTTTTTTGTAAGCAACATGAACTCCTTTTGTAAATGCTAGCAAAAGAGGAGCAGAGAGAAAAGGAGTTTTATTTGTTCTTTAGTTGTCAGTGGAAAATTGAATACATGTCAGGGATTAAAATGAGCCATGGCATAAGGTCAGTCATGAGATATCTGGAAAGCTTTTGTGCAGTATTTAGCAGCCCGAGCAAATGGAAAGTTCAGCTGCAATCATCATGAAAGGATTAGAGCAGACAAATCAGTGTGGAAAGCACAGATCCTGTTATTTCTGAACTAAATTAAGTACAGCCAAAACCAGACTTACTTTTAGTGTATCCAAGCCTGTATCAGTAAGAGAAATGACTGCACTTTCTGCAATACTGTACTCAGTATCAGAGAGTTTTCTTGTTGCCTTGTAGTGAGCAAATGTCCATGGTGGGTTATTGCTAGTTATGAAATTCCATAAAGCAATTCTTGATCCCTCTATTTGATCTATCCAAAATCATAAAGGTTTTGAATTTGTAGCTATCCTTCATGTATTACTACAGACTTCAGTTAAATATTTGCACAAAGCAATTTCTCTTTTGGCAATCACTTTCTGCAATTGGAGTCCCTTTGTTGTGTTCTCTGGAGTCTACTGCAGTAACTTCTGCAGATCATAACTAAGATGAAGATCTGCTTGGAAGACTACATTCATATGAGATGCAGTCCCTATCCTAATAAATTGGTTGGCATGAAGTTGGAGGAAGATCAGGGGTGCAGTTAGATAAGCTGACTTGGCAACAGGCACATGTACAAGGTCAGTAGGAGATGCAAAAATATATCCAAATACCCCAATTCACGTCCCCATGCCCTGTGCACAGGCAGGCCTTGTTGTGGTTAAGTCTCTACTAAACCATGGTTATTAAAACATTGCAACTGAACTCATTTAGTGGACTGATTGCTGACCTTGAAGCTAAGGACACAGCATTAAGAGGAAATTGTGTAGTCCTGCTTGTTAAACTGCAATTACATTGGGGGGAAAAAAATAGAAACCCAAACTAAGTACATAAGCACTAGGGAGAGAATAGCAGAGATATAAAATATGAAGAAAAAAGAGAAAGTGAGGGATATCAATATTGTAGTTCAGTTGTGCACGGCCTTATCTCCTGATCGTCCCTGTCTACCGTGCAGTGGATCACATCAGAGTGGCCTGGGAGACTTTCAGGTGAAGCTGACTACATGTGCTTCAGAAGCATAACTCGTGCCTTCCAACTGATCATTTAATTTAGACATCAAGACTAGAGGGTAGACCAAAGTAAAACCACAAAATGAAAATATTGTTGGCAGCAAGACCTCAGCACTGACTGTTTCACTTTGTCTGTTCCAATTAGACTGCACAACTTGCTCATGTCAGCATGGCCACGTAACAAGATGTGTCTTGTTTTTTGCTTTTGCAGGGAAGAGATACTGATATTTCTCACCCCTAATGGTATAATTGCTTAGAGGAGGAGCTATGGGTTCAAAATTTTGCACTGATTGTATTTTTCTTTGCATTAGAGAGTGATGTATGTAGATAAAGTAATCATGATAAAAAATACTCACTTAGTATTCACTCAGAGATATATAGATTTGTCAAGAGAAATACCAAAATTACCCTTTCTGAAGCTGAAGATCACTTTTTTTTTCCAGGATATCTAATTTGAAATGTATGCAGAAGTTTGCCCTACTTCTTATGTAGACTGCATTAGCTTATGTCCTGTTCAAATCGGATTTTTATGCTGTGCTCTTTCTCAGGAAGCACTGGGCAGCTTTTGGGTTTGGCATCTACAGTTTCTAGCAAATCTTTTCATAATGTGCAAATTTATCAACTGAGGTACTCCGAAGCCAAAGATGTTTGAAAGTTATGTATAGTGCCTTATTTCATGCAACTCTCGTCTTTTAAATGTCTATGCATCAGAAAGGTGTGTCTCAAAAAGAACAAGGATTTCAGGTCTTATTTGTCTGGGTGCAGGTTAAGTTCTAAAGCCCATGACTTTTTTAAATTAAGAAAGGGAGATACCCTTCTAACATATTTTTTTAGCTTTTGTAGCCCAGTAATCAGATGAAGAATATCAACTTGACCAACTGGAATGTTGGAATGGCTGGCTATAAACTCTTCTGAAAGGTGACAACAGGGTTGTTAATGGGCAGGAGTCAGCGACAAGGCCAACAAGGCAGATTCCACACAGGTAGTCTGTTGTGGATCACTCACCAGGTGAAGAGGTAGACTCTTACTATCACTAGGCCTTTTTCTTGTGAGGACCTTCAAAGATCTGTTAAATAAATGTTTCTTAAAAGGAAAATCTCATACTTTCATAGAATTGATTCAGCTTTTGTCTTTAGATTTCTCTTGTTGTGAACAGGATAAAATTTTTTTTTTATAGCTACATATTAAATGTCTTCATTTCCAGGAGTTCTTCAGAAAACTACCGTATGCCAGTGATGGAATACAAAGTGAATGAAGGATTGTCATATGAATTCAAATTTCCCTTCAGAAATAATAATAAATGGCAGCGAAATACAAACAAAGGACAGGGACCTCATGTGGCTCAGGTACCATCTCAAATCCAAAGTCCAGTACCGTCTAGGATTAGCTCCGGAAAAGGAGAAGGAAAAATGCCACCCCCAGAACGAGCCAACATTCCCCGAAGCATCTCTAGCGACGGGCGCCCCCTGGAGAGCCGGAGGTACGTGTCTTCTTCACAAATGGCTTTTCATTGCTGCTCTCAATCTTGCCTGGCAAAATTCGCAGGAGTTTCATCTAAGTGTCTAAAGGCTGCTTTTAATCTTGGTTTTAATTAGTGAAAGGGACAGCATGAGTTAAACAATAGCCAGAAGGAAGTACCTTTCCTGGCACGATTAACCACAAAATGAAGTATGCTGGGATGTCTCCCTGTGGTGGATGGTATCCCAAAACTACTGTATTGTTATTTAAGTTTTAAATGAGCTACACTCAGAGTTTTAGAGCTAAGTGTTCAGAAGTAAATCAAAAATGTATCTTGTTCATAGGCTTGGTGGAATCGCCTGAAGTACCCAAGGCAGAAATAGTATCTGACAGGGTTTTTAGCAAGAGAATTCTGACTAGTACAGAAAGCAGATTTATCTGATTGGGGAGTGTTCAGACATTTTAGGCTAGAGGAAAAATTGTTCTAAGTTTGGATTTCTTAAGGGTGGTTGGGAGTTTTTTGTTGTTTTGAGTTCTCTAAACAAGAAAGCGCTTACTAAGATAAAGGTATCAGCTCATAGTATTTTCATTCTTTCATGGAAAAGGATATATTTGATAGCATTCAAATGAACTGTCATTGTTTTGATTATCTATACAAATCCCTCTCTGCGTTTGCAATGAGATCTGTGGTGGGGAGCAAGTTAATAGCTTGTATTTCTTATTTTGGACAATTCCTTAGGGGGGAAAAAAACTTTAGATAAGTTCTGATGATCTTTATGTGGATGAAAAATATAAAGCAGAGGTAATAAGATGGATGTTGTAGAAAATGTAAAGGAGAATTCTAGTGAAACAACTTAGTCTCTCACATCCTGAAAAACTGGGGATGAGAAAACATGTTAAAGGATGGTACAGCCAAGACCAAGAAACTACCAAGGTGAAATTGAAACTTCTATGTTTGATACCTTGTTAAGAAATGGTTGCTAAGGTCTTAATATTCTTACTTTCTTTTTCTTAAATGTATACTTAAAAAGCTCCCATCTGTGGGAGTTGCAAAAAAAATTTGCAACACTGAAGGCAGTAATAATTTCACAAACAACCTGACTAGATTGTCTGTTGAAAAAAGTTGCAGAAGCCAGTGAAATGTTGGACTTGGCTCTCTAATGATATGTTTGGCCCAACATAAAAATTGCATGGCTGCAGACTATATCTGCCTGTTAGAGCTGGAGACAGGCAGATGCTGAACTGGAAGGAACAGCAGCTGAGCTGGTGGGGTTTTTTGCTCTCTCCAGTGCTGTACAATCTCTGTATGTAGTTCCAGAAGGCATAGTGATACCTCGGAAAAACTTAAGGCAGGGACAGATTATCAGATTCCATTGAGTTGCTGGTTCCAGACGCTTCCATCTCGTCATGGTATTAACCAGGGAGCTTGGGTGCAGGCTTCTAGAGGGAGGTTATGGCCTGATAAATGTTTGCAAAGTGAAAATTACATTTTCTTAGTCCGTATTTGTTTTCAAATAGTGAAACTTTGACTTTTCATTTCCTTCATTTTCAGGGCATGTAGCTGGTTTTTTTTTATCTTCTCTAGGCATTCTTTTAAGCATTTTTTAAAATTATTATTCAGAAAGGGTTCTATTGAATTTTTCATCCTTAAAAGTATATTATTAAAGTAGCTTTTAAATTTCACTGGGAATTTTTCTGGATGCCTGAAAAATGTCTTCTCTCATCTTTCTGGTCTGCTAAACATGTTAGTCTTGGATGAATCAAGTTTAAATATATCATCAGTTGCATAAGTTTAATGTCTTTCCA
The DNA here is from genome assembly GCA_013390045.1 of Picathartes gymnocephalus. Lineage (NCBI taxonomy): Eukaryota > Metazoa > Chordata > Aves > Passeriformes > Picathartidae > Picathartes > Picathartes gymnocephalus. The sequence continues at coordinate 38,532 of WEKY01042094.1, forward strand.
GTTTAAGTGAAGAAATACATTTTTGTCATTTTAAAGAAATACGGGAAGGGGAAAAACCCCAACAATAAGCTCACTGCAAGACTCATTTGTCTCTTCTCTACATGATAAAAAAAGCTTTGCTTTTTCAGGAAGCTCAGATATTTCTCTTCTTGTGTGAAGTCTTAAATCAGTGAAGGTGGGATTTTCATAGCTCTCTTAACTACTGTCTCATTTAGTTTTTCACCACTGGCTTTCATATTTACCCTAAAGGACACCGAGGAGGAGGTGCTGGAATCTGTGCATGTTTCTGGTGCGGGAAGCAGTGATGGTGCTCTGCTGTGCTTTGCTCCTTTTAGTCCATTTAAGTATGTTAGATATAAATAAAACCTGCATTACCAGTCTTGAGAACAGGAGGATTTCACTTCATCAAAATATTGTCTATTGTCTCCCCATAGAGAGATGCTATTGTAGATGGGAGAGTAGGTTGCTTGACAATCCCTCATTCTGAGCAGGCAGACAAATGCCCAGTCCTGTGTCTAACAAGCAGAGTACTTAAATTTGCCTTATTTGTGTTGTCTTCATATATCCAACTTACTAGCTTATTTTCCCTGATCTTCACAATACCTGGATCCTTAAATGTAGTCATTAGTGATGTGGTTGGGTATTTGTAGGCTGGAAAAATAACCCAAAACTTTATAAATCTTAAAATAAATCTCAAATATTACTGCAAGACTGAAAAATCTAATAATATAAATTTAATAAATCCCAAGCTATGGCTTATTAAGTAATCCGTATGGGATACTATATAGCCTGTAACCCAGAATGAATATCAGAAGGATATGTTAAGGGAAAAACAATAAACCACATGTGTGAAGTAAACCAGAGCTAATGTTATTGGAGAACATGTAATTATAGAGCTTAATTTTTTTATTTCCCCTTCTCCTAACAATTTTCAGGTTTTTTGTACACTTGGTTTCCACACTCTATCAAGAAACAATGTGCACGGAAAGGAGAGGAGATAATGGTAGATAATAATCTGTTCTTAATTAATTTGCCGTAAACTGGAACCAGTTTTAACTAAAACTTGATTTGACAGACATTTGAAAAAGTATGGAAATCGGTGATCAAAACATGTTGCTGGACTTGAGCACATCAGTTTGCAGTTGGGTACTGTTGGATGAAAGTTCAAAGCTCTTAACTAGAAAATTTCTGAGCACAGTCAATATTTTAAACCAAATGGAAAACTGAATTACATCATGACTGCAGTCACACATTGGCAGTACAATTACCCAGTATAGAAGTGTTAGAACAATATCATTGACTGGTTGTTTGTCCTGTTGAGGACTTTGAAGCAGTCTTGCCCTAAGGCTCCATACTTATTTGAATAATGCCCATGTAGTCAGTGATAGTAATTGTGCCAGTAGTAGTTTATAGGTTAATTCCTGCAGGTGGATTCTATTTTAAACTGACCCCATATTATGTAAAAATCCTAATCTCCTGCTGTTTATGTTGGATCAGTGATATTTTTCTGAATCTAAACTAACAGGTGTCTGTACTCATCTTGCCACCTGTCAAGTCAGCATTGTAGTAAACGCACTGCCTACCTCACAGGGTTTAAGATTTGTCGTTTAAACATTCTCATAACATTCTTAAATTAAAATCTTCATCTTTAAATTAAAACATGTACTAACATGAGATTGTATACCACACACTTCCTACTGGCTCCAGGACCTAGAGCTGGATGTAGCAGTGGAAAAATCCAAGGTTTGTTGGTATGCATGGCTATGTGGCCAAACTCTTGCAATGTAAAAACATCTGAGAAGAGCCATGCTGTGTCATGTCAAGAGTTGGTCTTTCTTGTTTGACAAGGACCATCACTGGGGACCAGGGAAAAGCAGAAGAAATGCTTACAAGTGTAAAGAAAGACTCTCTACCAGGTCTGACAGTCCCCTGGCTGTCTGCTGTGTAAGATTGCCTGGAGCTGGGTGCACCTGTACTGCTGTGGCTGGTATCCCTTCATCCAGGTTCCTGCTAATTGGTCTCTTGATAGTTCTAGACCTCCTACTTGTTCTTTTATAATGAGGGATAGTCAGAAATCACTGTTTGCTTGGTCCAGTGTAATTTGAAGCAGAGAGGATTAAATTTCTCTGCAATCTCTGGAGCCACAGAGCTTGTTCAGTGTGTCTTCATACACAAACTCTTCTATACTTCTGGTGTCCCACTGCATGCCTGTATATCTTTTCTTGTTACAATATGTGTTTTCTGAAAGACTATGATCAAATTGAAAAAAACAAAACAAACCTGAGAAGGTACAACATGACAGCATAATGGCATTTTCTGTTGCATTCACTAACCCTTTCCTCAGAATTGCTGGGGTTATTTTCCTTTTTGAATGGAATGGATTGGTTTTTTTTAAACATGAGAGCATTTGGGACAATGTTTGCAGGGAATTGTTGTGGCTTGCAGTATTACTAAGATGTAAAACACATAGAAAGTGAGCATGCCAGAATTAAGATTTGCTGTGCTGGTTTTTTTTCAGAACCCTTGTGTAACTGTATATTCAGATGCTTCTTTTGATTAAATTACAAGAATTTCTTTTAACGGAGGACATCTGCCTCATTCAGTTCACACAGTGGATGCAGCTCATTAAAGAAGAGCTATTTAATTTTTTTTTCCTCTTCATTACTCTGTCCCTTATTTACTGGATGCCATTCAAATCCTGTTGTAAAGATGCCATTACTAATTCCGCTCTAAGCTTTACAGTGGTGCCCATTACTATAGTTTCTGAATGCTTTATGGGTATTAATTAAACTTACTTTTCAAAGTTCTTGTGTGAGAAGAAATGTATTTGGCCCTCTTCAGATTAAGAACAAACGTAGAGAGATAAATTATGTTCTAATCATTTGTTCTGCTTATTTTGGCCATCTCATATTTGGAAGCGTGCCCAGCATTGTTAATATTTTATATATTCAAATTATAGCCTCAGTTGACTTCAGCTGCTTTAGGAAGATTTCAGCTCAGAGATATAGTGGGCCTTGGGATCAAATAAGGCCTTTGAAAAATTAAATTTAGCAACAACAAATGAAAAATTGTCATTACCAATATGGCAGTGGTCACATTGGAGTGCTCTGGCAAGTGCAAAATAAGAATTCAGTTTGCCAAGTCAGCACTGACTGTAAGGCCATTTTTCCTCTTCTGCCAGCCTGAGCCTCCTTTGCTTCTGAGCTCTGCAGCTCTTGCAGAAGTTGTAGCATAGTACAGGACCTGTGCCTGTGCAGTTTTACAGGAAAAGGCACCTGTGTATGAACTTGTAATTAGACTGCCTTAGGCCATAGCACAGCAAGTTACTTAGACTGGTGTTTTTCTTATGATGTGTGTACTACATACCTATGCATGCTGAATACGTGGGGAAAATTACAGCTAATGACATGCAAATTAATTTATTAAGAGCAAGATGGATGCTTTCAATGCCTGTGTTGTCATATTGAACAAAATAAATGTAAGCCCATTCCACTCACTGCCTTCACAAAAGATGATGTTCTTCCCATACTTGGCAAGACTCAACCAGTTCTTTCAGGATGAACTAGATCTGTTAGAACTAAATCATGCATGTTATAATCCCAGTTCAATTGACTGCAATGTAATTGTATCTGTTTAATGTAATGGATGCTTGGCCTGTTTTTAAATTCAGGTGTGGGACTCATGCACTTAACTGTTTTGGCATTTCTTCTTAAAACTTTCTTTTGAAATTAGATAAGAGCTTGCTTCAGTATAGTTTTTAATTATAAATAAAAGACAGGCTCAGATTATCTTAGCTATAGGGGCATGCTGCTAACACAACACAATACACCTTTTGTCTTGGGAAGTGCCTTTCATCAAAAGATTTCAAAGCAGCTCAAAAAGCCAATTTGAACTAATTTGCTCTAAAGTTCTTTTCTCTTGTATGTTTCACACAAAATGAGATGTCTTGTAGTATTAGTGCGTTTTAGTGCAATTGTGAACTGTACTAACAAAAATATACTTGTGCTTTAAATAAAAGCACGTCCTACCTGACTGATTGTTGTTTCCTATTGTTCAGACCACATTTATAATACAATTTTGTTTGCCCTCAAGGTCTTTCATCTTTGTAAATGAATTAGAACTCTGACATAGTTCTGAAATCTTGTTGTTTCTTCTGAACAGTGCTTTCACTTTTTGGTAAGGCGTAGGAAGTAAAGAAAAGGCATAGCTGAATCTGAAATGAAAATGTAATCATTTTTCAACAGGAAATAATTTTACAGAAGTTATTCAAGAAGTAATTGGTTTCCTTGCCATCAATTCTAATTTCGTATTGGGAAAAAAGGTCATACTTTTAAACTGTATATTGCTCTGCAAGCATAACTGAGTTTGAATGTGCGTGCCTTTATAGGTGAGTGAATGCTAATGAAAGTGCATTTTTGTTTGGCCAAACAATTTTTATTTTAGTTTTTATGAGTGCTTCTCGGAAAATAAACTGCTTGGCTTATGGGTCCCCAAGTTTTCAAGTCTTGAACCATGTTCTTTGCAATCAAATATTTCAGAATCATTGCTTGATAAATGTGGGATAAGTTAAAATATGTTTGGTAGACTAGAAAGGCATTACTGGATTTGATATAGTTCTTACCATGGTCAGGCCTTAGATAATTCCTTTTTTGTTTCAGAAAAAGAGTTACTCTTAGTTATATGCACTTTATGAAATTCCATGTGATCAAGATGTTTGATCCAATCCTACTGCTTTTTCCATTTTAAGATTTTGTTACTTTACTGCTTTTATGGAAAGTACTTAGGAGGAGAATGCACATTTGATATAAATGTAAATATAAATATATATACACACACTGTTTCAATATATACACATATATAAGGAACATTAATCAGTTCAGTGGTGTTTTTTTTAATTTTCAAAATATTTTTTTAACTTTTCAAGGTTTTACAGTGTTGTGGTGAGAGCTAATTTAAAATCTGCCACTCCTTTAGAGATACAGATTATATGGCTAGGCTAAGATCTTCTAAATCCCCAGACCCGAGCTGGGTGCTGAGGCAACATATGTTTCACTGAAGTAACTATGTATTTTTCAAATATTAAATTATTTAGCTTGTGCAAATTATAGTGTTTTTCCTAGATAAAATGAATAAAGGCTTTTGTTCGCAGTAGGAGTTTGATGTTTGTGAATGGCATAACTCAAACTGCACTTAAATCACTGCAAAAGTTTTGAATGGCTTCAGTCACGACTGAGTAGAACAAAGAACCAGCTAACAGCAGTGAATTCTGCTGGGATTTGGGAAACAAAATGCACAAAGCTAGCAGTTATCTAAAAAGGCCTTTGACTACAGAACAGGATATGAGTTGGGCAGTATAAGCCTTCTGCTTCCAGCCATTCTGCCCAGTTGCATGTGTTGCAGTTCTGGACTATTTATTTGCTGTATGGTTATTCTGACAGGTGACTCAGGTCTCATGTGACTCAGGTCTGTGTTTTCAAACAGAGTTTTCGATATGTTGAGACAATTTCATATTAGAATGTTAAATTTTTAGGGAGAGTTTTAAGGTGGTGTGTATAGATTGCATTCCATTTTTCTAGTCCTTGTGTTTTAATGTGGACAATTTTGGTGGCATAGAGATAAGCTTGATACTCTTGGAAGAGTTTGCATAGGCAGCTCACTAGAGTTAGTTTAAATTCCAGGCAAGAGTTTGCTGTGGAATTAGGAATATTTTCTTCTATTTGGTATTTTGATGAGGAATGTCATGTTTCATTATTCCTTACCATCAGTCTGTAACAATAGACTTCAGAAACCAGAATGTTTTCCTAATGTGTGCCAGTATTTTCTTCCTACATTGGCCTTTCTTTCCTCCTATGCATCCAGGTTTTTACAGCTGATTTTTCATGGTTTCCAGTAGATTAATAAGGGGGAAATGTGTGATCCTTCAGCTGATAGGACGTCTGCTGTCTCCATGATGCCATTGCTTGCACTGTGGCAGTTTGCAGGGTGTCGTTGAGTGTGCCTTGCAGTGTGATCCTGCTGATGTGAGGCTTCCCTTGCTCTGAACAGGCTGTCTCCGGGCTCCGATGTCTACGTCACTGTTTCCTCCATCGCCTTAGCAAGATCGCAGCAGTGCCGTAACTCTCCAAGCAACTTGTCCTCCTCGAGTGACGCTGGCTCTACTGGAGGCACGTACAGACAAAAATCTATGCCAGAAGGGTAGGCACCAGACTTTTTATGTATTCTGTTTTGGCAGCTTTTTTGTTCTCTGTTCCATTTGCTGTAACGTGTACTCAAGGAGTGTTTACACAGGCTCCTGTCTGCTGTTGTTTACACGCATTAAACCATGTCTGTTTTCAAATATCACTGTCACGCTTCTTGAAAAAAGCCAGTTTTAAAAATCCCTTGTTTGCACTTTTACCTTGCAGCCTAACTGCTTTCTCTGATCCTAGTCTACAGCTGCTCAGGTCACTACACAGAGGGACCTTTATATATTTAAAAACCTTCATTAAAGGTGCTGGTTTCTTGTGGCAAATTGCTTCCTTTCACAGGTTTTGATTCTAAAATAAAAGAAGTAATAGGTTTGGGACTTTGCAGTCAGTTAATAGTTGAAGTAAAGTAGTGTTGAGTGCAGCTAAGGCATAGATATGTAGGCACAAAAGTGCTAATTAATCCACACCTAGCTTCTTTTTTCATATATTCAGTCATTCTGTCTTTAAGGCTTCCAACTCTCCAGAAATCTTCAAACTCTGAAGTGTCAATGTCAGGGACAACTTGCAGAGGAAGAAATTAAATCTGTATCATTTTCAGAGAGCACCAAAAGGAGCAATAAATCAAAGATCCCGAAGTAGAGAAAAAAATAATTGGCAGCAAAAGAGCTGTCTACTACATTCCAAATTACTTCCTATAGAGAAGATAAAGGAGCAGAACTGCTGGTAGTTCACATTGCAAAGCGTCCCTCTGAAGTTTGCTTGAGTATTCTGTCATTGTGTGTAATTCACTTTGGTTTGGGTCTTTTATAAAGTAGAAGTATATTTTTCTCTATTTAAAAAATACATTATTAGTAGGATTAAATGCTGTTGTCAGGAACTGCTTAGCACAAGGCACTGTCTTTTGCCTCTAGGTGCTCTGTGTTAGTCCAGAGAACACTATTCTGAGCACATGTTTGAAAAAGTACTGTTTCTTGCTCCATAGCACTGAAGATTTGTCCTCCCTGTAGCTCAGCTTGAGGTTTTACGAAGAGTTGATCTCTTCTCTGCTCCTCACCTTCATGAAGGCTTTGATTCATGACACTATCAGGCCTATTCTGGTCCTTGTTTAAGTTTGTGCTTAAAGTCCTACTGACATGAGGAGATTTGCTCTTAAACCTGTTAAACTTTGCTGTGAGGAAACACTAGATATGGGTGTGTCAAGGGCTCTGCAGCTGGAAAAAGGCACTTAACCTCTTTATCCTCTATAGACTTTCTGGCTCATTCACATCACAGCAGCAGTATCTTGAATTCTGATGAGCATCTTGTGCTCCCAACATCGTTTGCCCTTCCCAGCTATGTCATTTGCACTACAAAAAAGGTACTGCTGCCATATGTCCTTAGACTATCACCACCATAACTGCTTGAGTAAGAAAGGATTTTCAGACACACTTGAAGGTTTCTTTTGAATTTGCCTCAGAGCACTCCAGCACCCAGCCCAACCTTTTTCCATCTTTTAAGTTAATTATACACATATGTTCACTACAATATTCTTCAAGCATTTTACAATTTCAGCAAAGAGATGTGCCTTGACTATACAGTCATTTTGGGGTTGAAGTTTTAATTCAGTTCGAGGAAACACTTTAAATGGAATAATGAAAGAAATAATTAATACATGAACTTTGCATGTTCTTTATTGGATGCTCTTTTAAAAAAACCCTGATTTCTTAACTCCTATTATTTTACTATTATGTTCTATTCCTATAAGAAATGCAGTTTGCCTCTTATACTATCCTTGTACACGTGAATCATATTTACTCAGGACTTCCCAAACATCTACCAGGCTAAATGGAAAGCATGAAAAAGGTGATTGTGAAGGAATGTTTTCCTTACCTCAGTGAGCAATTTGATGTCTGTGCCTTTATTAAAACCACTGCAGTTCCATGTGCATGTTCTGTTGAGATTGGTCTGAAAGAGCAGGTTCAGGGCAGCTCTGCAGCAATGTTTGGTGTCTCAGGTGGGGCTGGTCAGCATTACCTTGGATGTGTTGTTGTAATAGGGGAGAGAAATTGTAACATTCAACTGCCAAGATGTTAGAAAGAAGGAGGAGCTGCAGTAAGGGCCAAGGGGGAGCCATGTCCTGAAGGTAATCTTCCAGAGGTGAAGTTCCAGTGTGCTTGAGGTATGTAGTTCCTGAGACTTCGCAGTGCAGGAAATCTCAACCTCACCATTTGTGTATACATTTCTTTGTTGTTACACAGTGTGACAGATTTGGAAAGTTTGTGAAAGTTATCTGACCAGAAGAATGGGTGAGTCCAGTCTCTGTCAGACATTGGCACAAGCAGTAAGTGCTGCCTCTAGATTATTGATTCATATCCTAAGCTGGGTGTAGGCAAAAACTTCACTGCTTTCAAGAATATGCGGATTGATCTTGATGTGTATATGTGTGTTCTGTATACTTATGCTCTGTTTGTGTGTTCACTGTTGAGTCCACAATAAATGATTGGAGAATGTAAAATTTAATCCAAACCCACCAAAATAGTAAGTTTCTTCTTATTACATATAAAGATGTATATTTAAACAATTTCACTATTCTTTTAATCCAAGTTGATTTCTCCTTCGTTTTTTTGGGGGGGGTTCATTCCTCCATACCCTAATGGGCTATATATTTAAGCAGCATAGAATATAGCACCAGTTGCATTGATTATTTCTGCTTTTAAATGGATCACTTAATGAAAAAAAAAAAAAATCTAAACACATTTCCTGCAGCTCAGTTAGTAGTGCAGTGATTTTAATGAAATAAAATTAGAAACCTGGTGATTTTGTATACTTCTAAGTTTAAAAAAGACATCATAAAATATGCCAGATGGAAGATTGACAGCTTATATACATATGAACATTATGGAGGTCAGGTAAGAGGACATCACAAGAGAAAACAAAATATTGATGCAGTGCAACTTCATTCCACCAGGATTTGTTTGGGGTCTGGCTTTTTCTTTTAGATGGCAGCTTCTAGTTATTTTACCATGGAAATACATTCTTCCCATGAGAGTTTACAAATCTGAAAAGTTAGACCACAGATCAGTGTTTAAGAAACCAATAACCTTTGAAATGCTGTATTTAGACTTTTTATACATATCTTGAATTGGTATTGATTTCATCATGTCTAATTTAGGTATTTGAAAAGTGAAATCTTACTTAGTCTTTGTGAATAGAAAAGGAAAAAGTTACTCTCTTTGCATAATTTCAATGTAAATTGTTTGTATTTGGAAGGCAGATATATACAGGTTTTCCTCACTTTTTTTAATTCATCAAAATGTATGCTGGCTATATCAGGGAGCAGTCAACAAAAGGGAAGTATGGTCATGTTTGGGTGAAGTTTTAGAAGACCGAAATTTCAATGTGTGCTGCATGTTACAGGCATGTTCCATGTGCTTGTCTTTGAGGATGGGAGTGGGATTTTGTTGTTCTGAGTTGTATAATGTTGTTGTGGTTGGTTTGTTTGAGTTAACAAGCGTGTGAACTTCAGGTGGGATAACCACCACACTGAGCTTGTTCTGACAGCTGGGAAGGTGTCTTATATTGGAGGTCGTGTGGGACAGTCTAGCTCATAGAGTGAGTAGACAGCACAGTTGGGGTCTTTTATTTTCTCTCATTTTATTAGACATTACAGCTAGAGAAACTCATTGATATATAGATGATATATCAGCTTGTAATTATTTTGTGTATTATTCTGTGCATGTAGAGTTGGAGGATTTTCTTTTTCCCTCAGGGTATGTCTGATTAAAAAAATAATCTCAGAAATGCATTATTCTTGATGAATTCTTAATGATTGATCTGCTATTTCTGAGCCCAGCTATAATTCTTACAGACTTATAAGTGATTCATATGTAATACAGAACTGTAGATTTGAAAGTCTTACAGGCTTTTAGTCATACAAGGCATGTAGACTTCAGTGTGGCACAGGGACACTGTGTATCTCCTTTGTCATTAGCTTGTTCTCCTTGAGTTTACTCTGTCTTTACTGATCTTTCTGAAATCCATCTGCCTAATCTGGCAGGATTTACAAAGTCCTATGAACAGAGTTTTCATTTTGCTTTGTATGCTTTCTTTTACAGCAATAGGTGTATATCTCACTACTTTCTTACAGCTATATTTAGTTTGCACTAATCCACTCAAATTATTTTATGATCAAATAACTTAAAAATATACAGAATTTATAACCTCCATGATTTGGGAATCCATACTCAATAGTCGAATTTATAGAGGATTATTTAAAATATTCAGCAGTGTTAATTTTGTCCCAAACAAATCCATGTTTGCATACATGTCTGTATCACCGAGAAGTACAACCTTGCTGCTCTCTTGATTGTAACCCAGGGCAGTGGCTAAGATCCATGGGATTGTCCCAACAAACTTTGATGCTTTCTTTGACTAGTTTGTGGTAGTGCTTTGAGGTAGTTGAAAGGATCCGATCTTTTCCCGATAAATGCACCTCATTTCCCTATGTGTTTTTTATCCAAACTCTTACATTTTACTCACTGTGGTGAGTTTTCTATAATCATGCAACATTCTGGTCACCTTTTCATGTAAACATTTTTGTAAATAAAAACTCATAATTTTATTTCCTGATGTTTTGATTGGTTTTTTCAATTGTATCATTATAACCAGCTGTTTTTGATCAAAGATGCTCAATAAATTAATGTATATTGTAATCTTATGCATTCAAGCTGATGAATGGGTCTGGAGAGCTACCACAAAAATGAAATGGTAAAGCATTATGCTTATTTGTGCTATGTGTTGGTCTGCCTTGTTGTTTGACTGGCTTCTTAAAAGGGCTTTTTTTTTTTTTTCACTTTCGTGAGATTTATGTATATTTAAAATGATTGTCTGCTTTGTGTTTTGGGGAGAACAGGTTTGGAATCAGCCGTAGATCCCCCGCTTCCATTGACAGGCAGAACACGCAGTCGGACACGGGCGGCAGCGGCAAATCCACGCCCAGCTGGCAGAGGAGTGAGGACAGCATCGCTGACCAGATGGGTACGTACAGACCTCTGCACGGGCCACAGGGTGACTTTGGCAATGCCTCTCGGGGCAGAACCCTCTTAAACACGCTGTTTTCAGCGGCTTTCGAAGCTAACCTTGTTCATCAGGATGAATAATTACGTCTGGAGTATGCAATGAAACTTCTGCAGTTTGCTTCCTTGAGACCTATCAGTATCACCTGAGGAAGAACTGATTTCATTTCCTTATTTGATTGTGGGATTAAATCTGCCTTAATGCTCTTACCCTGAAACACTCTGTCCTTTTAGAAGTGGCTGGGCAGACACACTTATTACTTTGTCTTGCTGTTGAGGACTTGACCGTACCTGCTCTCCCAAGTGGTTTGGCTTAGTTTAATTTTAGCTTGGTTTGTCTAAAGTGCTTGTGATGCTCCTTTTCAAATGGTGCTATATAAATGCAAATTGATTGTTTGATCATTGAAGCTATAAAAATACCTTGTATAAAATGGAAAAAATGCAATTAAAGTTTATATAGTGAAGTAAATCTATAGGTAGGTACATACACAAACATATACATTTTTATTGCACATGGCAATAAAGCTGTCAGCTGAGGGAACATATTAACTACATAAAACCGCTAGGAACTGAGAATTTATATCGTTAGGCCGTCATTTGAAGTTCTTGCACATAGACCTTTTGCTACAGCTATGGCTTGACTTGAAAGGATTACCTGTAAGACTGACACCAATGAAAATGTCCTATCTACAAACAGCATTTTTTCAACATGACCCTGGCCAAGGTTGCTAGATTGTGTTTCTGTAACTTTTTTTACCCTAGATTAAACAATTCCATACTTTTTCTATTGCATCACTTTACTGCATCACTGTACAAATTACTATTGTTCAATACAGAATTCTCTTCAGTGAGGTGAGATGTTTAAGGCATATGGTGCCAGCCTCTGGTTCTGAAGATATTCTTGGTTCACACACCTTCACAACCTCAGCAAGCTGTGCCTTGTTGTCAAAGCCATCTGTCAGTCCCTCCCTCACAATTCCCCCCATACTTCTCAATAAAAAAACTGTGATTATACTTATCTGCAGTTCTCGTTTTGACAGAACAATTTAAATCGCATGTGTTTTGAAACTGTGTGATGGTAACGACACGTGTAGAAATGATCTTTAGTTCAGCATTACTTTTGCAGACCAACAATTGGGTGTTGGTGCTGGCACTGAGTGGAGCTGCCAACAAATTCTGTTCTACAGTGTCAGGTGTCGACATAAAAATAAGGCCAAATAAAGGCAAAATAAATAAGGCCAGAAGGAACAGGAAAAATTGCATGGTGGGAGAGATGGCTCCGGCATCTGGTAAAGGCTGAGAAATGCATAGTGATATAAAATCCCTGTGTTTTATCTCTTGTGAATTGTCCTGCATTCATAGAGTTGGAAGCTGCATCTGGTTGGAGACTTTACTGCCAATCTGGTAAATCTAGGTGAAATTTTGGTTTTATGACAAATAAGTACATTTCCACATGGGGTAATCTGTCTCAAGGTAAATAAGGCTTTAGGTGTAGTGAATCCACACACTGACACCTTGCTGGCCTATCCTTTGCTACAGAACACCTTTGTTCTGTGTTCACCAGCGCTGCTTGCTACCACTTGCTGGGGAAATCAAGTTTGATGATGACATTACTGGTATTATTATCATTCTTTAAAAAACCTCACAACTTTTATTTGTTTTTTAAAAAGCTCGTAATGCTGCAGATCAAGATGAACAAACTGTAGCTGTGCTGGAGAAAACACTGCTATTTACCATGGATGTTGTTAAGTACTTGATGTTTGTAAGCACATATTCTGCTTAAAAAGAGCATTTTTAGAAGTGCAGAATATATGTAGAAGTATATGTAAAAATTCATAACTGAGAGAGATTATTTTAAAATGCTGATCTTGGGCTCTAAGAAGGCAATTACCTACCTAACAGGCTGTGTTTGAACACCCTCTAGACCTCCACAGTTATCTCCTGGGAAAATAATTTTTATTGGCAAAGTGCATTCCTCTGAGTGTCCATGTAGGATGAGTGATTTGGATTCCATTCACTTTTTTCAGGTTTAGTTTAATAAGTATTCCATTTGTACATCTATGCAGTTTCCACATTTACAGTCAGCAATGTTTAAGATAATATTATTATGTCAAGAGATTTTTTTAAACCCTCTTCAATTAGAAAATATTTGTTTAACTCAACTTTGATAGAAATACGTGTAATAGTTGTACTGGGGCAAATGAGTTAAATTAAGTGATCACTGTAGACTTCTGCTATTGTCCTACCTTGCATAGAATGCTGTTTAAGGAAATGTGGGTCTTCAGTCTTTCAAATCTCTTGTCAGCAGGTATCATGCATTTAGAGATCCAGTGCCAATACCCTGTGAAAGTGAATAGTCTACTGTTTTAATGGTCTGATATAGTGCTTTTGAACAGTGAGGACGTGATACTGTTCACGTTGTTCTAACAAAAGTCAGGATGGTGGCAGTTGGTTTTTCATGAAGCCTTAATGTTTTACATCAGGCAGGAATGGTCTGGTCCCCCACTTCCTCGCCTATGTTTTGTCACAATAGGTATCTGTTTTTGGCTAAGGTGTAGTGTTGGAAAAATTGCACTGCAAAATCAGGTTACATGTTTTCTTAGCTTGTAGCACTGCTCTCTTTAGTCCATGGTTGTGTGCTGTGTTGCAGAGCCAACGTGCCATCTCCCAGCAGTCTCAAAAGTATTGCCATCCTTCCGAGAGAGCCCCAGTGGAAGACTGATGAGACAGGATCCTGTGGTACACTTGTCTCCAAATAAGCAGGGTCATGTAAGTTATCCTAAAATGGACTTATTTAATGTTTCACTTTTGCTCCACAAGCTCTTGAAACCAAAAGTGTTGTTCAAAATTATATTTAGGGTGTCAGTTTAAAAAAAAGAAAAAAAATCCTGTTCCCTACTAGAGCATGGAGGAAGCAGTAGAACAGGCCCATTGGTGCCTAAATCCTACAACACAGCATATTGAAATACTTATTAGTTAATAAAGACTTGCTGCAAGTTGAACAGCAACCTCTTGTCTGTTATCTCATGAGAAGCAAAGGATTTGTGGAAATTTGCAAAGCTATTCCTAGACCTTACAGTTTAACTAATATATCTTCTAATGCAAAGCCCAGAAAGCTGCTGCTTTCAGACAGAATAGTGATTTTGGTTTTATATTTTCTTCTGTTTTCATAACATACCTTGAACACTGTTGGAAGTCTGTCTGAAAGGTCTCTTGGAATTCTGCTGAAAAAAGACTTTCTTGTTTTATTTGTTTTGAAGTTCTAAATGGTAAATTCTGTCTTTCTGTCTCTTCAGAGTTAACTATTCCATTGTGGAGACTGTCATTTCCCAATTTACATACAGAGAGATAGATAAATACAGTAATGTTCATAAATTTAAAATGTCTTGAAAATTATTGAAGTCATTGTAATAAAAAAACACCCTTTAAGCTTTAAATTACTCAATAAGTTGTATCACTTTATAAAATTTATTTGTACAACAAGCAAAAATACAGAATTGTGTTGCATGACGTTATTGAAAGTATTACTTGCATTTATTTAGATGTGAGAAAGCCTTTAATTGGTTCTAGGTCTTTAATTTGCTCCTGCTTGCCAGCATTATTCTTTCAATCCAATTGGCAGTGTTGCTTTGAGATTATTAATTCATAACAACATATATTTATTATTTAAAAAAGAAAACACTAAAGAAACCTGAACAGTAACACACCTGTCTTCATATTCTTAGAAGCACAGACTAGTTTTTAAATTTAGATTGACCTGTTTTTCATGAGATGTATTTGACTGCATAGTAATGTAATACATAACTCATTAGCTTGAGTGCAAAGTGCAACACTGGAATTATTAATGCTTGCATTATTCTGGTTTAGTCATTGTTAAAGTAAATCTTTATTATGTGGATAGACGGATGGGGGAGTGATGAAGTTCTTAATGAAGAAAAGTAGCTTTAATTGGACATAACTAGGAGTCCAGATCAACTTCATATTCCCCCATTTTGCTGTCAATTCTTGCTTTAGTGTATTAAAAGACATTGATGCTGATGATTTCTTGTTCTCAGTACGCATCTGTTCTCTATTTTTGTCTGAAAACAGAAGCAGTATCTATTTTTTTATGTTTGTCTGGGATCTCTGCCTGTGTCTGTTCAGTAAAACTCCAGGGGTGGACAAATAGGAAACTTTTAAGTCTCCTTTCCATCAATTCCCTTTATCCCAGGCCATGTGGTCATCCAGCAGGTCTGTTGCCTACTGCTTCAGTTCTGATTCTGTAGATGATGAGAACTTAAGTTCCATAGAATTCAAATGGATATAAATACCTCAATGATAAATGAGCTACTATGCAATAAGTGTATGACAAGAAATTCTTCTTGAAATGAGATATTCCACCACTATGAAATTGAGGACATTCAGTTTCTTTGTAATAGTGGGCTGTAACCAAGGACGGGACATACAAACCAGCTAGGCACTGGCATGCCCTGATGAGATAATTTAAAGGCATTACAATAAATCTTCTTCTCATGCAGTTCAGCTTTTTGGAAAACAATTTCACATTAGTTAAATGATGTTTCACTGCTCGTTTGCAAAGGACACTCCTGCTGAGGAGGAAAGACACCCTACTGCCAAGAGGAGGAAGAGAAGTGGCTACCCTCTTCTTTGACTTTTTGATAGTCAATCGGATTACCTAAATAGTGTGCACTTTCTGTGGATTGGTTATGTTTTATGTTCTAAAACATTGCAGTCTTAAAATTAGAATACTTCAATTATCATAGTTATAAACCAAGTCAAAGTCTACATAGCTCAGCCAATTTCACTGGACTGGGCTGAGCAGAACTGTGCTTGAAAGGAACCACTGCAGGATATTTTGGTACAAAATACAAACAGCTCTGGCTTTTCCTGGCTTCCAAATCCGTACGAATTTTTTTTTTTATGTGCACTCAGAACAGAGGATGTTCATTGTGTTGGAATTAATCTTTTCGACTTTATTAGTCTCCTAACTGTATCTATCCAATACTACCAGGTAGGAGAGCTCCTATTGTGCAGTGGTGGCTTTTGTAACCCTTTCTTTCCTCCTCTCCATTGCCATACTTCTGTTGTTTCTTCTGTAGTCTGACAGCCACTACTCTAGCCATTCCAGCAGCAATACACTCTCCAGCAATGCCTCCAGTGCTCACAGTGATGAGAAATGGT
The DNA here is from genome assembly GCA_013390045.1 of Picathartes gymnocephalus. Classification (NCBI taxonomy): domain Eukaryota; kingdom Metazoa; phylum Chordata; class Aves; order Passeriformes; family Picathartidae; genus Picathartes; species Picathartes gymnocephalus. The sequence continues at coordinate 54,955 of WEKY01042094.1, forward strand.
ATGACAGTGGAGAGCGCACAGAGTCGGAGCTGAACAGCTACAACTACCTTCAGGGAACGTCAGCTGATAGTGGCATAGACACCACTTCCTACGGGCCCAGCCACGGCAGCACCGCCTCCCTGGGAGCTGCCACATCGCCCCGCACAGGACTGGCCAAGGAGAAGGTGGCACCGCTGTGGCACAGCTCCAGCGAAGTGGTCTCCATTGCAGACAGGACATTAGAGAAGGACAGCCACATGGACCGGAAAGCTGAATCTTCACTCAGCCTGGATATTCACAGCAAGAGTCAGCCAGCCTCCAACCCCCTCACAAGGGAGAACAGTGCTTACAGTCTAAGTGATGCTGTCTCACATACAAGGTAATTTTCACCTGTTGTATGATTGGCCCCTCCACACTCATTTTCCCATTCTCACTCTCTAACCTATCAAAAGTGAGAAGCGGATGTTGAAGAGAGAAGGTTCTGCTTAATGTTCATCAATGTTTTGAAAGATTTCAGTGTGCAGAATGCTTGAAAATTAAGACCACCTTTAGTCTTCGCATCTGCTACTGCTTGTAGTACTAAAAGTCTGTAACACCATATTCTGTACTAAACTGCTGCTACTAAACTATCCACAAGACACATGTCCGATGTGTTCACGGGGAATATGTTGTAACAGCTGCAGTTTGTGTGGATCACAAAGGAGATCAGTCCATGTTATTAATGAACAGTTGAATATGGGGTTCATTCTTAGTCTAGCAAGTACTCATTTCGGATGTTTTGCATTTTTTTTCCCCGTGTCTTTGTGTTTTGAAATCTGCTGGCAGTTGGTATGATCAATAATGAGGGCAAGTTGCTTGGGAGTGCTAGCATGTAGATCTTAATCTCATTCTGCTGCAAGCTTGTGGGTATGACAGGTTACAGTCACCTTCCCTCTCTCCCTCAGTTTTTCCACTAGTAAAATTGGCAATATCAAGTACACGTATAATGTGCTTGAACACCTCAAATGGAAGATACCCACTTTACAAGGTAATCAGTGCTGCTAGAAGCAGAAAATATTTTATACCATTTTCCTAATCCATTTTCCAAGAAGTATTCAGTATGCTTTTGAAAAATACTGCTTTTCTGTCATACTAGCAACAAGAAAAAAACATAGGTCTTACAGGGAAGAGATTGTCATAATTTGTTGGCCTTGTGGAGCCTGACTGCTGCATATTTATTCTTAAGGCACCTCTGTTTTGAGTGTGTAGCTAGAATACCTGCAGACTGGAAGCCCAAAGCAATTTCTGGTAATTGTCTTGAACAAAGCTACTGTGCAAGACTAGATGTTTGAGAGCAGTTCACTAACTCCTCATACAGCAGCTGCAAATAAGGGGTTGCCATAGAGACTGTAATGGTCTCCATGTGCTTTGTCATGGCAATTCTGACTAAGTAATCCATTAATGATGGTCCTACTCTGGTGTATTGCCTCTCTTCATTGGCCATTTTTGGCACCAAAGCTCACGCTCAGTTGATAGAAATCACACCCAGGTGTTTGAGGCTGGTGTGTTTCCAATAGCTGTGCATGTATGAAGGACTTGAACAAGTCTGGACAAAACACTTTGCAGAAGGACTTACTTAGGTTTCTGGCATGTTATTATGTGCCCCTTTCTTGAAGGTAAAGACTCTGTATGATGGTTGTCTACAGTGTTACAGCTTTTATTTTAAGATAAGCATGTTTATGTGCGTTTTTAACATTCAGTAGAATTTACCAACCATGTCCTGCAGTACTTGTGTGAATGTAACTGGCAGCGACATTAAATGTTGACATTCTTATACAAAGTGCTGATTGCAATAAAGTTAGTAGCATCGTCATTTGGAAGGATTTTGTTTCTGAAGCCATTTAAAGGATCCTGGAAAATTTATGTAACTCTTGGAAGCTTTATTGTAAAGCCTAATGGAATGGCAGCTCTGTATATCTGAAGTTCTGGTTTCTTTGAGCACCAAATAGGGTTAGTTCCGTAGAAAAGCTAAGATTTTATAGAAAGAAACACTTAGCAAGGCAGGCACACCGTGACAGCTATCCCTTCCATGAATGTACTTTGCAACTTGACTGCAAATTGATGTCTAGGTTGTAGTCTCATTTTTTATTACAACATTGTGTCTCCAGACACCTGTTTTTTCTGGTTGGTGTGGATTGACACTGTTTCTCTCATGGTATTGATACTATTCTCTCCTTGTAATTTTGGGGCTGTCACTGAAATTTCCAGATAAAGGCCTCCGGGGCTTTATTCTGGAGAAAACAGTTGAGGTTTCTTTTAGCCAAGTTTCATTTAAAACTTAGATGTTAATAATGCAACTCTTTGCAAAAAGGAGTAGTAGCAGTTTGTAGAACACATGGGGCATGATTCTTGAGAAATGCAGCAATACTTGCACATGCATCATTGGTTGTGGCCAATTAAAAACAGATTGACTCATGTTCCTTCTTTATTATTTCTTATTTTTGAAGACTAGAGCCTGTGTTTGATGCCTCACAATAAAACAAAAGCACAGTCTGTGATAAAAAGCTTTGATTTTGTTTCTTGTGGCATCCTCAGTTGGTGGTTGCACACTGAACAACAGTGGAACCCTGGGTCATCCAGCTGTTTGCTCCCAACTCTCTCATTGCTCCCTCTGTGGAGGCACAACAGCTTGGAACTGGAGGCTGGTTAACTGGCACTTCCAAAAGACAAGCACAGATTATGGAGATTATTATAAGGATGCCTGGTTCAAGGAACTTAAGGAGGGGAGACAAAAGAAAGATTCTGAACAGGCTATTTTTCATGAGAAATGAGCACCTTAATTGGTGTGTTTCTCTATCAGTTTCTAAATTGCTATCCTTTGTTGCTTCTCTTTTTAATCTTTTGCCTGTGGATGCCATAATGTCTTTAAAGTCAGGTTTCTGAGCAAGAAGAAAAGGAATATGGCCCTAAGAAGATCTCTGTGACAAAAGAAAAGAAAATAACTACAAATTAGAGTGTTTGTGTCTGTAGAAGACAAGAGTGATAATTACTGCTCAGATCATTTAATGGTGCATAAAAGAACTTGTACCTGAGAACTGGTGGCAAAATGTAAATTATAGTGATTAGCTTTTACAGCAGAGCTTCTGGCTGGGTTTTATTTTTCTTTTCCACCCCCATTCCCAAAGTCCTTCCTGATGATTGTGCAAATTTCTCATAGCATCCCAGGAGAACTGCATTATGTAGGCCAGTAATTATACAGAATCATTAGAGCTGAATGTCATTAAATGAAGCAGTATGTGCTGATGGCATGAATTCCTTACAAAAAAAATTGAATCAAACTTTCATTTCTACCTAAGCTATACAGTTTATGGTCTTCTTACCAAAAAGGATAATTTTGACTATTTGTAATCAAGCACATTTTTCATTACTTCTGATATATTACTTATTGTAGAGTGCTTTTATGAATGGCTCATCTCAGTTTTTGGAGATAGTCATGTGGCATTTGAATGTTTTCATAATTCAATCCTTGGTGTCTCAGTAATTGAGGTGGGAGATAGGGGACCAATAGTGACCATCTCTGTGTCCTAAGAAAGAGAACTGAATCTTTTCCAGATAAACTAAGCTGGTCTAGGTATCTGTTGCAGTTTGATGAATTCTCTGCATGCTTCCTGGTGTCAAATATTCTAATAACTTCCCATCACTACCATAGTGCTCCAGCTCTGATTTAGTTTTTGTAGAGTTTATCCAAAGCCTTTTGCTTTCCAAATATGCTCTCAGTTAACAAGTGTCTCTCTTTGCCTATCAGTATCCTGTTGGTCTGCCTGTGTTTACTGGTAGGGTGAAATGCTTCAGTCATATTCACAGTTCTGTGTGTATTCCTGAAGCAGAATATCCTCCCAAAAATACTATATTGTAAAAATCACAGCTCAAAATACAACTTAAAGAAAACCATATTTAAAATTGTATTCTAATTTTACTAGCATTTACCAGGCTCCTCTTGGCATCTATTCTATGATGCATATTATAATAAATATTCAAATAATAATACTTAAAATGCACGATGTGTATTTATAGTATGTTATATAATAAATATTATACATACATATACATCTTACATAAATTTTATGTCAAGCATAATTAACATCAATTGTTACCTTCTTTCCCCAGTAACATTAAGGATCAACACCATTAGCCTATCCAGGAGCTGGATATTTATTTTTACTGGTTTTTATTAACAAATGAACTAGTACTTCCTTGAGAAATATCTGATGGGTTGAAGAATTCTGAAATGTAGACCGAGATTCCTTTCTCCTTTTTCCCTACACTGAAGCAAAAAGGCTTTTCTACTTCTTGACTGTATTTAGGAGGGGGTAAAAATAGCAGTGGTAGTGCTGCCTTTATGCTGTGGTAGTGATACCTCACAGATGGGCTGGTTTACTCAGCATGTGTAGATTTTTTTCAGTATTGGAGAGAGAGGAGAATGAAGAAAAATTTACTGCCTATTCCCCTAGCTCTTAATTTTCTCTGCTTTCTTGCTATAAATTATGCTTACTTATACCTGTTATAAATATGAAGGTTGTACTGTGCAATACCAAGTATATGGGATTTATGGGCAGGAAAATATCTTCCTGTATTTTCTCAGTCTGCTGTCTTTTGTGTAGGCCTTTCAAATATAGAGATGGAGGGAAGGAAGAAATGTAATTGTTTAATACAAAACCTGTATTACTGTAATTTGATTTGTATGCAAGTGGAGAGATGCATCTTGGCCCTGATATGATGCCCCTGGGCTGCAGCAGACAGCAGAAGGCTACAGTCCACGCGGGCATCAAGCCCACAGCACTTCACTGCTGGGATCTGTGGTGCTTAACTTGAGCCACATGAAAATGAAACGTATTTCAGGGTGATCCTTTAGACTCCATCTGTTGTCAGTGAAGAGAGAGAGAGAAGAAACTACAAAAGCATTAATTCTCCCTGCATATCTGGCATACCTAATTTAAGACAAGCAGAACCGCCTCCTTAGGATATTTCTTCATTGACTACTACAGTAGGAGCCAGACAAGTGGCATAGATTAGATAACTGACTGCTTGAGACTAAATGTAGATGGTATTATTTTCCTAGGTGGCAACATAAATTTAACCTTAAATTCTTTTTTCTGTTTCAGTGAGAGACATAGATGTGAAAATTCATTGTTTTATTAAGTTATGAAAAGATTGGTGAAGAATTTTCTGCTAAGCTAAGAAAAAAGAGATTATTCAGTGACTTTATTTAGCCTTCCAGCTAATTTTTATTTCTCAGTCAGAAACTATTCTTTACCAAGAGGCCATCTGTCTCAAGTTCCTTCACTGCAATGTTGGATCCAGGGATGAAAATGTGGATAAGTTGTGTAGAGAGCTGGTAGAAAACTGATCTCCAGATATATAATACTATTTCAGTATTAAAGGTATACACAAAGTTTTCCTGTTATTGTGCTTATAAGTGACTGACCTTTTAAGGTTGTTATAGTAAATATTGTCTATGGCCTAGCACACCTGATAGGAAGCAAGTTCCTTCAGATTTGAGTATCAGCATAACTGAAGAGTATCTTCCATCTAAAGCCCCTGTCGTTCTCCCAACAAGAAGATATTTCTTGTTGCTTAAGTTCCTTCAAAATATGTTTTCTTTTAAAGCCAGGAATTCCAGCAAGAATTTGGACTTCAGTTCATTTTCACTAATTCAACTAAAATCTCATGTATTACTTTTAAACTGCCTAATGACAATGAATCCTAGATTTCCTATTTTGTAAAGGGTAGTTGTATTGTATCCTTGGAGCTTGCTTGCAAAATTTTTCCATTACTATGTGAGGTGTTTTTAATGAACCATTGGTGGAAAGCCCTTAAGAAGAGCAGACTGGTTTTGCTACTCTATCCACTGCTGATAAGAATAACATCTTGTGCCCAGAGTTCTGCTTTAAAATCAGTTAAACAAGGCCCGTATACACACATTTGAGGCAATTTTTGTCTTTATTATGTTTCTCCTAGTACCATGAGCTCACGACACTCTGCCAGCCCTGTTGTTTTCACCAGTGCCAGAAGCTCACCTAAAGAAGAGCTTCATTCTGCTACTTCTCCCCAGCTCGCACCTTCTTTCTCCTCCTCCTCTTCCTCCTCGTCTGGTCCTAGGACTTTCTACCCTCGCCAGGGTGCTACTAGCAAGTATCTGATCGGATGGAAAAAGCCAGAAGGGACGATAAACTCAGTGGGGTTTATGGATTCAAGAAAGTAAGACTGGTTTTTTTGTTCTCTTGTTTGATCATTTGCTTTAATTGTAAAAGAAGCATTTTGATCTGTGACAGTTCTCTGTAGCAAAGATCTCAAGACTATTTAATACAATGCTTCTTCTTCTGTAGAACTTAATCTCTAATCTAGTCTTCTGGAGTAGGGTTTAAATATTTAATAGTTGGCTAATCTCATTCCCTGTTAACTTGTAAAAGTTGGAGGTTTTATCATTTCTAAAAGCTCTGTGGATTTCAGTCCTATTAAAGCTTATCTTTTCTTGGGACTTCTTAAAGGTCACTCAAAATGCTATTTGAGCAAATATTAGAAATCCTCTTATTGTAGAGTCTTGAGTTTTACTTAAACCTCTCATCCATGTAGTAGTACCATGCATGCTGTGCGTTAACTCTGGCATTCCACGTTGCCTTGTTAAAATTGCTGCCACTATGCAGTCTAACTGGCTTAAAGCTTAAAGCAAACCAAGATATCTCAGCATTACAATATGCAAGCATCTCTTTTGGAAGAGAAATTGAGAAACAACTTACCAGGGAAAATATTGTTAAGTATGACTCAAAAAGCAAGTAGTTCAGAAAGCCCATTTCAAAGTAATTTATTCAAACCTTCTTGACTGTTACTGAGTCAGACACAGTATCCCTAGATGATACCAATAACTGGCTGTCAAAAAGAAATGGTGAAACTTTGTGATAACTACATTATAAAAAGCCGGTTGAAATATTAAAGAAACTTGATTTGCTGCTTTTGGGCTTACTGAAGACACATTTTTTTTAGCTGTGTATAGAATGCATGTTATTTTAATGGATTCAGTCCCTTACTGGGAAAATGTACCACATTAACCTCTGAATTATCTTATTGTATTGCTAGTTGATGTTTTTAAACAAGCTTAGTGCTTCCACAGGTATCTGCTAAGGTGAGTCTCTGGTGTAGTAGTGAAACTTCTTCCATCCTCTGTGCCCTCTACTTAGTTTTTTTTTCTTTTAAAAACTCGAGGGTGCTATAATTCTTGTTTCATTCATGCCTCCTGCCCCAGGGCTTTGAGACCTGAATGTGTCTGTTCCATTTCATTTAAGACGTCACCAGAGTGATGGCAATGAAATGGCCCACCCTCGGCTGCGGGCGTCGGCACGAGACCTGCGAGCATCCCCAAAACGAGCGTCCAAGTCCACTGTTGAAGAAGAGCTGAAGAAATTGATAGATCTTGATAGCCCAACACCTGAATCCCAGAAGAATTTTAAGGTATGTTAAAGAGAGAGAGATACAGAATCTTTTCTATTCTCACCCATAACAGAAAAACAAAATGCCAGGCATTCCCTGAGGTCTCATCATGGACAGAAAATAATCCCTTTGTAACTGAATATTGGGGAAGTAATTTCGTGAAAAGTTTCACTATTATAGTCTCTGTAATATTATTACAACTTTGTGTGCAGATTTAAAGAGATTAATATGCTAAATAGCAAAGAACATTTAGTACTGCTGGGTTATGGAAAATCCTGTAGTGTTGTGTTACATATTTTAACTGTTCTTCTCTGGTTGCATCACTAGACAGTGACTTACTGACAGTATTGAAACTCCTTGGAAACAGCACACTTTTATATCTCACTAATCCTGTTATCAAAAATGATCCCTAAACTTAAGCCCGTATTTTTGCAGAATAGTTAGAAACATTTCCTGTTATGTTACAAAATGCATTGAATAACATGTAAGTGCATATATTAATTTTTAGAATCCATAGTTTGGAAGAGAATGTCTTAATTTCTAGTCTCCATGTACAGCCAGTGCTTGTCATCCAGAGCCCAAATTGTTTCCACAGCAACCATGCAGAAGAGAGAGCTGTAACTTCTTTTTTTGCTAGTAAAAACCTGAAGTGGCTTATTAAAGCTTGTAAGTGTGGGTTCCATACACAGATTATTTAAGATGTTGCTTTCGAGGCCAGAGATAAAGAAACCTTGTCATTTGGCAAGATAGCTTTTTCTTAGGTTTGTGGTAGTTCTGAGGGGAACTGGGCCATGGCTGATGCAAACACCTCCTGTTGGTCGTTTAGAGCAAGATAATTGTTCTCATTCTGCGATATCTTCCCAAGTTTGCTGTTTTTCTGCTGTGGGGTTAGTGAATCAGTTCTTACCCTGATCTTTATTTCCTGGTTGCACTTTTGATAAATTTCAACAAGTAAAAAATGTTTTGTCACACCAATAAATTGCATCTTTTCTATTTTAAAAGTAACTTAATTCTGCCCACTGTATGACTTGGATTTCATCTTACAGAAAAAGTCTTGCAGCATAAATTTTTTGACACTTTAAAAGGAAAAAAAAACTATAATGGCCTGCATTAGTTCACTGCAGCAAAAATCCTTCTCCTTTCTGTCTGTTGCCTGACAAAGGCTTTGTCTACCAGTAGAATTTGTTCTAGGCTGTGATTTTGGGTGTCTTGTGCATCTTTGTATTATCTCCCCAGCCTTCCTTATCTCCTTACCTACTATTTAGGTGTTGTATCAGATGAGTAACTTTTTCTCTTTCCCCTGCTCTGGTACCAGAACTTTTCATTAGGAGGAAAAAAAAAAAGGCAGTTCAGTCTTCTGTATGCCATAGTAACAACTGTGTACCAGAAGCTGTAATTTCTGTAGTGTTAATGGTATATGCAGGTTCATACTATGACAGGCAAGTCCTGAAGGAGGCAATACAGAGGGGAGGATTTGATAATAGAAAATTGGCATGCAACATAGTAAGTTGGCTTCTTTTTTTCCTTATCTTCTGATGATAGTAGGGTTTTGGAAGTAATCTTAATAATTCTGATTCTTAATCATAAAACAAACATGTCCAGCGGTGTTCTCATATTGAAATGTGTAAGAGGTGAGGGGATTGGCAGATTGTCTTCCTGTGTACAGTACCAACAGTCCCTCTTCCATGCTCTTCTCCTACCTTGTAGTGTGGGTTTTGATCACAGGAATAAAATATTGTCTGTTTAAACATTTTTTCCCCTCTCTGAGAAGAAAGGACTATTTTTATGTGCAAATGAGCACCTCTGTTTTTAATTGCCCTTTTTGGAAAACCCATTTTCTCTTTTTTTGTTTCAACTCTCTTGCAGAGCAAATGAGGCTCTGTAAAAATTTCTCCATGAAAGCTTTTGAACCAAATTTCAGCCAAATACTTCTGAAGATGCACAGCAGTAGTAGGCATTCCTAGTTGTTCAATAATAGGAGACTTCTAATTAGTTGGCATTTGCTGGTGCTGCGCCTGCAGGAAGGCACCCTCGCCGGGCAATGGCAGAACTCTGTTATGTGCAGCATTCAGGCTCTTTCTGTATCCATTTCTCTGCTACACGTCAGCTCTGCAGTCAGCAAGGGCTGCCTGAGATTTCCACTTCAGGAGAACTTTGAAAGGTGCTTAAAAGTTAGAATGTGAAATAGGCTAAAAAAGATCTATATATGTTACCTAGTTGTAACCTCCTAAAAGCCAATTCCTTCAGTTCTTTTCTCTGTCCACTCTGAAAAATGCTATGCTAACACTTGGTTTATAATTTAAAAAAACTTTTAAAAAATGAATTCAGAAATTTCTTTATTGATTTTTTTTTTTCTCATTTCTTTTTATTTGTGTTTATGAATGTATAGTCACACACTCTGTCCTGTCAGTCTCCCTTTCCCAGCACTCCTACCACAAGGCGTGCCTTGCAAAGGACTTTGTCAGATGAGAGTATTTACAGTGGTCAAAGGGACCACTTCTTCACCTCGCGGGCCTCGCTCTTGGACCAAGCCATGCCAAATGATGTTCTATTCACCAGCACCTACCCTTCTCTCCCAAAGTCACTGCCGTTACGGAGACCATCCTATACTTTGGGAATGAAATCACTACATGGTAAGTGGATTTTCCATTTTTCGACTTTCAGAGGAATCTGTTGGGAATCATCTTGGGGGAAAATGTTTGTTACAGCTAGTAGTAGTTCCATCTTGATTTTGCTCAAGTGAGGAGAGTACAGTCACATGACTGAAAATATAAAATAGGACAGGAATTTAGTTTTTTTTTCCTCACTTCAGTGGGTGTAAGATGGCATGACTGGTTGTGCATTTGTCTTGTGGAGGGAGCACAGAAATTTGCCTCACTGGCTGCAAGTTTCTGCTGTTTCTTCCAAGAGTCACCTAGATCAGTTGGACCAATGGACAAATAATGTATGCCTGGTTATCCACCAGAGAGAACTTAAGGTGTTCCTTTAGTGTGGGATTATGGGAACAAAATACGATTTGGAAAATGATACAAAAGTTGATAAATACAAGTGGACATTTGGATATACAGCTACACCAGATACAGCTTTTATTGTGCCAACTGTTTTTAAATTAATTCCCTTACCCTCTTCATTTTACTGCACTGGAATTACTTTAGTCACACAGCTAACCAGAGAAAGTTATTTGTAAAGTGCTGTCAAGAAGACACTCAGCTTTCCCCATTAGTTTACTGAAAAGTCTCAGTATGATTATTTGATGGGTTGTGTGTTGCTGCATGTGAATGTCTGAGTGAGAGACGGAATTTTCACAGGTTCCCACTGTACTTCATAACTGAGTGTGTTTTCCAGAAATAGAGGTGGATCTCAGGGTAGGATTCTGCAATGTTTTCTGAAGATACACATATCTGCCCTGATTTATTCATGTTTTAGTATGTTTCAAGAGGAAAATGCAAGGCTATCAATAGATTCAACTCACTATAGTGGGCCCTAAGCACAGTCTGTATTTAGCTATACAGGATACACTTGACAGTGAAGGCTGATGAAGAAATCTATTTTAAATTCTTTTCATCTGATTGTGATCACCAGGCATCAGTTTTCAGTGTTGAACCTGATATTTTCATGAGCTGTTGTGTCTGTATAAAGTGTTTCTTGTATAAGAGTTAGGAAACTGAGCTCTTTTTTTTTCTATTTTTTATATGCACTATAATAACTTTGCTTGAAACTGGATGGAGGATTTGGCTTCTGAGGGCATGGGATCAGAAGATTAATGATGTTACCTGAGTAAAAGTGGAAAGCAGCTCTTGGTCTCTCTTCATTTAAATACTGTTTTTTCCAAAAAGAAAACTACAAAACTTTCTTTTGCTGTCATGTTCTCTTTCTCACCAAACCGATAACTCCTCCTAGCACATAACCTTTCTACCTCAGTCAACAAAACAAGATTTTCCATTTTCTATAAAATGTAGGAGCTGCATGATAAAAAGACCAGCTGTTTGAGTGGCACACAAATTGTCTTCCCACACACACTTTGCCAAGAAAAGGATTAAGTAAGCTAGGTATTTAGTACCACAAGTATTTGTTGGCTTCCAGTTATTCAAAATTCTTTAAATTCAAAGATTCCAGAGCACATCCATTTTTTTAAAGAGGAAAAACAGTGAGCTAAAAATGCTCATATTTACTCACCTTCCTTAACAATCCAACTCACATTTTTAAAACAGGTAGCTTTTCAAATAGTTAGGTTTTCATCTAATTGCGTGTATCTTTTCACTAATTGGAAATATTTTCATGTTAACAGCTTCCAAAATAACTATTTTGAGAGCTAAGACAAAAATCCTCGGTGTTAATATTGAGCTAAAATTGCATTTGCAAAAAGTAAATACACACAGACACAAAAAGAAAAACCAAAACAAAAAATCCCAAAACAAAACAAAAAAACCAAAAAAAACCTATCAAGATTTCTGAACAAAGTGAATGAAGTGTTGTGTATCTTTTCAGACCAGTGTTCCCCAGGCAGCAATATGATTTAGCTGGAGTTCTTAAAAAATTATTCTAGTTATTGAGGTTATATATTTATTAGACTA
>WEKY01042094.1:66995-126638 GCA_013390045.1 Picathartes gymnocephalus
AAAAAAAGGAGGGGAGGGGAAATAACACAACTTATGGCATTTTGGGATTGTATCCTGCCTGTCACACTGTCTTTCTGTTCTCTATGATCCAAGCAGACTCTTCACTGTAATCTTCTCAGCAGCTTCCTCCCAGGTGCCTATAGACCATCTTCTCACCCCTACAACTCTCTCTTCTAATACTACCTACAAGGTTTTCAAAACTTTTCTTTACATCCTGACAGAAGGCATGAGAGAGGAAGTTGTTGCGGCTTCTGAGCTCACACATGTGACTGGGCATTGCACATTTTTAGATTGTCCAGCCAGTAAACTGAAATAAAATAGATAATTCTTGGTTGACAGTTTGGTCTTGCCCTAATTAGCGGTGAAAATATAAGTGTTTCACTTTTGTTGTTTTAATTTGCACGAAAGTTACAGGGATTTTGTATCCTTCTTTCAAGCTTGCCAGTGTTTTTTTTCCATAGTGAGCCATGTACCAGCTTACAGGTGGGTGTGGCTATTTTTCAGTAAAGATCAGAAGGTTTCACTAAACTGCCGAGAGATGTGCAATGCTCTGGAAGTAATTTTAAGGGTTTTCTTGTTCTGATTCATCTTGTAGTTTGCTCCCATTGGTTTACAAGGTTGCAAAGAGGAAGGAAACAAACCCCACAGTTTTGGGTTGTTTGTTTTTGGTTTTTTTCACAGAAGCAAATAAGTGCCAGGGATTGTAGAAGCCCCAGCAAGCGGCAGAGCCCTCTAAAGTATCTTGAGGTTGTGCAGAGGCAGGAATTTTTGGGTAGAAGAGTATAGCCCTCAGCCCCAGTGCTGGGGAGTCAGAGATTGACTTTTGAAGCACTCAGCTGTAAAGATTCAGGCAAGTTAGAAAGGAGCCGAATGTCCTGGTTTTAGAAAACTGCTTTGTAAAGGGCTGTATCTGGTCAACTGCAGTTGATCAAACATTCTTCTGAATTTTGGTTCCAGAAATGCTGTGCCAGAAAAGTTAAGAATAAGATATGCAATAGTATTAAGAAAGGAATTTTGGGGTGTTTATATGGAGTTTATAATCTATTCTGCATCGCTCCAGGAGAGTTTTCTGCCTCAGACAGCTCCCTCACAGATATCCAGGAGCAAAGACGGCAGCCCATGCCAGACCCTGGTCTTATGCCATTGCCTGATTCTGCCTCTGATCTGGACTGGTCAAACTTGGTAGATGCTGCCAAAGCTTTTGAAGGTAAGTTTTCAGAATATAATACTTAGGAACCTGGTCTTTGTGCATGCTTCATTAAGGACTGTGGGTTTTGTGGTCGTTTGGGTTTATTTTAATCCTGACTTTCATTTTTGTTGTTCCTAATTTTCTTCTTAATCTGAAGCTTAAGTTCATTTAAAATACCAACTCAAGTCTTAAGAGCTTGAAACTTTGTATGTAATACTCAGATACCATTTCTCCATACTGGAATTCCTCAGTGCTATAGTTTGGCCAAATCTTTGTGAAACTGGCCACTTTTCATTTCATGTAAAACAGTTGCAGACATCATAGCTGGTGTGGGAAAGGCATCCAGCACGAAAGTGCAAAAATAAAGTCATACAGTAGGGGAAAAGCACACTAATGATTGCTTGCTTACTGCACTAGCAAGAAGTACATGTAGTGCAGCTGAAGTTTAGTACCAAGATAATTTGGGAAAGATGCCTTGTTGGTACATACTCTTCATTGTCATTCTTGCCTCTGCATACTGTGAAGACATAGATTTGCACATAAGTGTTGTTTCATCCCATGGCATTTTTCATCTCCATAACACTTGGTAAACTGAAGAGAACTGTAAACTGCCTAGATACATTTGAACTTAAAATTAAATGCAGTCTAGACAAAAGAGAATTTACATTACTAGAATCCAATGGAAAAGTCTTCTAGGTGTGTGAAACAGAAGTGCCCATTCCTAATATCTGCATAAATGCTGTCCTACCTTCATGGAAGTATTTTTTCACTGATCTTGAATCTTTTAGACCTTATTCAGCATGGTTGGAGAAGGTTGTGAAGTAATTTGATTTCGTGCCTGTTCTCTGGTAGTAGCCTTATATACCATTAAGACCGTGCATGTCTCCATGGGTGTTCAAGATGTACTTGTGTCCTCTGCTCTGTTGCCACAGGAGTTGTAGGAGCAGCTTGGCTCATATTTCTGCTGTGCAGTCTTGGGAAGAGTATTCAAAGTAAGCTGTGGTCCTCAAGAGGAGATGAATTTGTAGTGATGATTTTTTCATCACTACATATGGGTGAAACTCAGGTTTTACCACATTTCCCTGTGGTTGGCAGTTTTTCTTTAAAGGATCCCCTGGTTTTTGGTGAGCTTTGACTGTCCTCATTAACCTGAATCCCTCACTTCGTAGGCCCCAGATTCACTTGTGTTTCTCTTTAGAAGTGTGAACACAGTCACTGTGGTCAAGAAAACAAACTGACAACTCAGATGAAGAAAAGCTGGAGTAATGTGTTAGCTGGCAGCTTCATCTCACTGCTGTAAAAATACATTCAAATTTGACTTGGAGAAGGATCTCAGTATAATTCCACTGGTCTTTGGTTGTCTGGTCTCAGTATAATAACAGTCTCTAGTCTCTGACAGGTGCCAGTAGGGTTTGACACATACCAAGGAGCCTAAATTCTGATTTGTGATCCTGAATACCTGTTCTGCACCATTGATTGGTGTCCTCAGAACAAGCCCCTGAAGTTACAAATAGTGGTATCTGTACCAGCTGAAAGAAAAACTGCCTGGATTCCCGAGCTACACCAATCTTTAGTGTAAAAATTTGCAAAACAGAAAAGCCAATATTCTTCTGTTTCCAGTGAGTGCCCAACAGCTGCTGAGGTTAATTTATTAAGATAAAAGTCTTTATATTGCTGTTTGTGTTAGGAGACTGCAGAAGTAGGAGCCGTCAGTAGTTTACAGTCACACCACATGTGACAGTGATTTAGACACATGTAAGAACATTTGAACAGTTACAGAACAGGAAATATACACACAAGGCAGGAAAGAGGTTTCATGTTTCAATCTGAAAACATTTTATAAGGCATAGGGAAAAAAATTAAGGTTCTGAAAAATGACTTTGGTCAAATTGCACACACTGAGCTTTTCTTTCCTCAAGATAAAGGCATTCTTTATAGAGTGAAGAAAGGAAAATATAGTTGCTAAGTTACTGGGTGGTATCATGCAGTTGTACCCAGGAAGATTGCACAGTGCTGTTGTGCCAGAGCCAGTACTTACTTCCTGAATCCAGTGCAGTGGAAAACCTGGGGCAAACACGCGCACTGCCAGTTTGCTTCTGTCAAGTGAACACTGGTATGTCATATAATCACTTTATCCTGCTTGAAACAGACTGAAATTGCTGAGATCCTGCAGCGTAGCTGTTGCGCTGTGCATGAACAAGTAATCATTACTGCTGCCATTGTTCTTCTCTGTACGTTTGCCTTCTCAGTTCAGCGAGCATCATTTTTTGCTGCTGCTGATGAAAATCACAGACCTGTGAGTGCTGCTTCCAGTAGTGATCAGGCTGAGGACCAGCTTACTGCACAGATAAAGCCTTATACAGGGTAAGTAAATATACCAGATGTGCAGGCTTTCCCAGCTACAAATCAAGGAAAAAGAGTAGGGATATCTTTATTTGGAAGCCATCTCCAGGCTCCATGCAAGAACTCTTCGTAAGTTCTCATGAAGATGGAACTGGGAGGTGGAAAGAAAAGAATTCTTAGTCCAGTTGAAGCTTTTTGCAGGTGTTTCTTGTCAGAGATGTTCATGAATGTGTCCAGAGCAATGGTAATTCAAGGCACGTACAGTGAGTTCAAGTAGAAAGAAGTTAAGTGATGGGATGACCCCAATTAATCATGAGTTAAATTTTCTCTGTTAATGTGCTGCATGTGTTCCATGTACTCTTTATTATGTTCATTTTGTGACCTCTTGGTGTACCCAAATGCATACCTTCATAAAGTTACTTGGTGTAGACAAAGTGTTTAGCTACTCCATGTGAAGACAGTAAATCCTATCAATACCTATTCTTGTTTCCTGCTTTCAACAGTAAAGAATCTCCTCCAACTCTCGCCTCTAAAGTGGACCAACTGGAAGGTTTGCTGAAGATGCTGCAAGAAGATTTAAGGAAGGTAAGCATTTCATCTACAGAAGGATTAGTAAGACATGTATTTAGTGCTTGGTGGTGCTAATAACTGTGTAATCCTGCTTTGCCATGCCTGAGCCTGTGACAGTCTCATCCTTGTATGAGAAAAAGACATTTCTTTGCAACTTTTCTCAGGCTTCTAATTATGCATGGCTGGGATGGGGTGTCTGAATTTGTAGGCGTTTGATTCCTCTGCTTAAATTAGGAGGGTGATTCACAGTACCTCCACTGCTAATTCAGGTGACACTGCAAAAGGCTTGAAGTTAGTCCATATGTATCCTGCTGATGAAAAGTTGACAGTGTTATCTAAGCCTGTAATTTCTGCTGTGGAAACTTCCTGTATTGTTTTAATGCCTGCTTAATCAAGAAGGATCTGCTGTAGTGAGATGAAGTCTCTTAGTTGGGAAAGTGTTTGCAGGAAGATTCCCTGCCCTTTACTTAGTTAACCATCAGCGCTTGTACATACAGAACAGGTCATGCCCAAGTTTATTGGACCGCCTGGGGAGCCAGCTTCTGTACTGGGATCTAATACAGAGAAATCCTGTTCATGCAAGCAAAATGTGAGGAAGGAAACACCACTAATGTCCACTGGATATTAACCCATGTGTTATTGCACATAAAATCCTTAAAAAGAATGAGACTTATGCTCTCAAGAGATTCCTGCTGCTCTAGATAGATAGGAAGCATGACCTAAAATTTCCACTAAGATCTGTATTTTTCCTTATGCCTAAGGAAAAAGAGGACAAGGCCAGCCTTCAGGCTGAAGTGCAACATTTGCGGGAAGACAACTTGAGGTTACAGGAGGAATCCCAGAATGCAACTGAAAAGCTGAAGAAATTCACCGAATGGGTTTTCAACACAATTGATATGAACTGAGAGTGTACGGGGAAGGAAATTATCTGTTATGAATATTATTACTGGGACTTAAGCTTTAATGCCACCTTAATTATGACATGTGAAAGTATAGTCAGAGCAATTCCCTGTTCTTCATCCTCCAATAACCCTTTTTTGCATCTCTGCGCGCACTCAGAACAATTGCAGATCAACAATCAATGTCTGCCTTTTGTAGAAAAAACAAAGTAAATAATTTTAAAAAGGTAAAATAAAAGTTTAACTGCTAAAATGTGAATGTCTATTTTTTGCACATTGTCTCTATCTGTTATGTACAAAATGATTTGGAGGTGAGGGTCAGGCTTGCTGTTCCATCTGCCTCTGTTTCCATTAACTACTTTCTCTCTGTTTCAGGTAATCTGCTTTTCCTTGCAGCTTTGGCAAATATTATGACATCTAGAAAATTGGAAAGATATTTACTTTACTGCTCTTCTAACATTGTTTTCTGAAGTATGCCACAGACAAGGGGATGTAATGCAATGTTTTAGGTGTCTCCTTAGCAATTTGCGCTTGGTTATTAGTGCTACCTTCCCATACATTGCAGAGAGCGCGTGTCCGTAGTGTATGGTACAGTACAACCAGCATCACAGCTTAGAGAGAGACTAGAGAGGTGAGCCATGGGTGAGGCATATTATCACACATCTACTGCATTAGCATTTCTGGTGGCCTTTGTTTCCTGTGGAAACAATGGCTGCAAGTACCTTTACAAACAGCAAAATTAGGCATGCTGCAGTTCACACCACATCAGGCAGGCTGAGACATAAGCCATCCAGCACCAGTGCTCAGTTAAGTACAGCCCCCTTCCCTTTCAGGGGAGTCTGTTGCTTGCATACGTGCAGGAGACTTAAGCTGAAGTTGTAAAGAGATTAAGATTTTTTTTTCCCCCCGTGGAATGTCTCCATGAAAAACCACACAAACCGTCACTGTGTACCTGCCCTCCCATTCTGTTTCCCTGGTTTTCTCAAATCACAGCAGATTTGAGAAAAATTTATTCAAGTTGTGTTTTATTGCATGAGAGATCTTATAAATCCTGTACTATGGAAGATAGAGGAATATGTGAAGGGGAATTAGAGAAATGTATTTTTCAAAGCACTGGGACAGGATTGGAGCTCTGAAATTCCCAGTCCCCAGTGAAACTTGTCTAGCACGAGATTTCCCAACCTGCTTCATGCCAGCAAAGTTGATTTCTTGTTCTTTGAAGGAACAGCTAACTTGCCACAACGTGTTACCTCTACAGAAAATACCTTTTAGGTGTCAAAATACGACTTTTAAGCACTCCAGTCTGCAGAGGCATTGAACTGTGCAGTGTGCTGAGAAACCTTTTCTACTGCCCTCTGAGGATATAGTTAACTACCTTAGTAAATATTGCCTTCCATAAAGTGCAGTGTATTTGGAGGTCAATTTTGAGAGCATCCTCTCACTCCCCTTTATCACATTCTCAAATACACAGATTAAAATCACTGGCACAGCCTTGTCACAGACTTCCATGCTCTCTTCAAATCCCTTTTTCACGCTTTTTAATCTTGCTGCACACAAGTACACACTACACTTCAGCCTCAAACTTCGTTTATGATGCTAATCCCCATGGAGTTCTTCTCTAATGTTTTGTCATGGAAATGGATCTCTTTGGAACTATTTCTGGAGTGCTTTTGTAAAGGTTTAGAATGTCTTGGGTTTTTTAATGACTTGTATGAAGGAGATTTATATAATGCCTGATATTATTTGTAAATGGGAAATATTGCTAACATCTCTGAGCATCCTGAAGTCTTGCTTTTATTCTCTTTTATTTTTAAGTTTGGTTTTATTTTATTTCAAAAAATATTTTGGGACTTGGGGCAGACTATTTATTAGAGTTTTGCAACAGAGTTCTTCTTGTATGATGCCACTGAAGGCTACTTGTAAAATTCTGACAATAAAACTCATTTTAAAGGTTCTTCTAAACCATTTTCTGATTTTGTTGGATTTGTTAAGGCTTTCCAAAGTGTCCATTTCTTCCTGCTTTCTTCTTGTACCACTTTTCTTACTGTTTATTGATACACGGGTTCCATTCTCTGTTAGATTCCTAATTTTTATCCCTTTGAAGGCCATTACTTGGTATGTAAAAAACATTTTATCCCTTGACTTTTTACTTGTATTATTGCACAAATATATCTTCTTCCCCCATTTACAAAGGTTTGCTACCTTTAACAGTTACTCTGGGCTTCACCAGAATGAGTAAAGGAGAGAGAGTGGTTTTTTATAATTTATCAAGGTTTTAGAACTTACTTGGGCTGAAGCTAATTTAGATGAAAAACAAACTGTCCTGGCTCATCTGTCCAAGGACACACAGAGCTTTCAGCATCCCACAGTGAAACCTGTGAGCATGCAACATCAGGTTTTAGGTTTGGGAGGGTGGGGCAGATAATCTGTTTGTTTTGTTTTCCAGATCTTCATCTTTCACTTGGGAGATGACCTTGGAAGTGTTTTGAACAGATGTTTTCTTGGCCCACTGGATCAGCATTCTGCACAGCGCAAAAATGTGGAACTAGGTCAGTCTGCAGGAAAGAGTCTTCCAGCTGACTGAATAAATCCCTACAAGGCATGTAGGGAAAGAAAATTCATCTCTTTCTAGCAGTGATATTACTGGACCAAGAAAGCTCTGAAGCAGCAAGAGCAAGTAGAAGCATCTGATGAAAAACTGAGGTTGAATCTTGTAAAGAAAACTAGATGCTGTCTTACCGTATGTAATTTGATCCTGGTAGTTGAGTTGAAGGAGAAAGCTTCCTTAAGGTGAAGGAGTTGCCCTGTCCATATTCATAATGAATTCATGCTAGAAGTTCCCACACTCCACCACACAGAGTGCTAGGTCAGCCTAGACCAGGGCAGGATGCAACTTGCAGACATCTCCTTGAAGCTGGAGCAGTGACTGGCCTCAGCAGAAGGGGGGTGGCTGTGGCAGCAGTGTCAGTAATAGGGGCCACCTTCCTCTTTCACCCATTTCTTCCACAGAGTAATGTTTTATGTTCCTGGAAACAATTTTGGATTGCTGAATGTGGCTGGTACAGCAGCAGAAATCTGCCTTCTCTCAAAATCCCCCAGTCAGGGTGTGATGGTGTCTCCACAGAGCTGCAGTTTGCATGACGGGTGATACTCTTCTCAGAAGTGGTGCTGGGCATGGCTAACAGGTCAGAGGGTGTTAACCAGGTGTGGTAAGGGGTGAGCTGTGGGGCACACAGGAGCAGCAGTTGAGAGGGAAGAGGCTGGTGGGAAGGGGACTGCTGGGGGAGCTTGTTACGGGGTTGAGGGAGAGGAGATGGGATGAAATACAACATGTTCAGGTTTTACTCATCTGAAAGCATGGTTACTGTATGATAACCTGTTGTTTCTGTGGGAGGCTGTGTTCCGACCCAGTGAATAAGTATTGTGAGAGCCTTTTCCCCAGCTCTTCCTATTGAGGGAAAGGTCCCCATAAACCAGGCACAGCTTGGGAGGATTGACTGGTCTGGTTTTAAAACCTTTATGTAATTTTTCTCTCATCGCTTAATGCCTTCCTTTGGGCTGACAACTAACAAATCCTCTTTTTAAGCAGTTGGCTTTCTCCTGGCAGACAGTTCAGCATCGTGTTAGTCCTGTGTGTGAGCAATTTGCTTTGCTGCAAGACAGCAGGGGAACAGAGGAGGTTGCAGTTTATCTGCTGGTATGGCATCCAAAGCTGGATTCCCTGGAAGAGAGATGGTACTGTCCCTTCTCCACAGACATGGGCTGTGCTGAGGTGGTTACTAATGGATGGGAGCTGAGCAATGAGATGATGAGGCTTGTACAGATCCCTTCACCTCTTCCTGATAATGGCAGTGGTAAGGAAATCCTTGCTGGGCTTTTTAAGGCAACGCTAGGGGGAAAAGAAGCTCACAGAAATATTCAGAGCTCTGCAGTAAGATCCCCTTCCCCCAGCAGCTTTGGCTGGACATGAGAGGAGTGGGGCTGGGAGTTTGTGTGAATTGGACTTGCTGGAGCCCCAAGGCAGGCTGTGGCTGATGGCAGCCACTTACACCCCTTTTCTGTAAGGAAGACCATCTGCAGCCACTGTCTGGGAAAGGCAGATCCTCTCTCACTTCATACAGCAGCAGCCTGAGGAGTCACAGTCAGCTTTGGGGAGACAGAGCTGCTGGGGACATTGTGGGATTTTGCCTCACTCAATAAGCAAGGTCTCAGGAAGCAAGTCCCCCTCTCCAGCTTTTCCTGTGCTTGCATGGATGGACCTGTCTGCCTTCAGAAGGTAATTTCAGTGTAATCACAACCAGCTTGTGTTTTTCCCAGATGTTTTGTGTCAGTGATTTAAAGTGGACTGGGCTATTCATGCACAGCAAAGTGTAAACGACTGGAGAACTCCTATGGAAAGTAAAACCAGGGTGCTGCAGTAATCTGTACATGCTTACCAAACTGCAGGGCTGGGGGCTGCAAAATTTTTGGTCTATCACAAGGTAACTCAGGTTGGAAGATCTTCAGGAAGTCTCTTGTCCAGCCAGTTGCTCTGGACTTTATCCAGTTGGGTCTTGAAGAAAAACCTCCAAGCATGAAATTGCATGGTTTCTCTGGGCTATGCATTACTTTCTTCATCATGAAAAGGTTTCTTACTAGGGTTATTAGAAGAAAGATGCAACCTCAGCAGCAGTTGCGGGGCTGTGTTTTGCCTACGTTCCAAAAGCTCATGATACCCTGTACCCTCCTTGAAAGTCCACAACACGTCCTCTGTCTGGGGCTAGCAGGAGAGTACCCGCATTTGCCATTTTCCCTTTGGTGAGCCTGGCACCAACCCTGCAGCTTGGTGGATGCTGAGCATTGTTTGCTCCACTCCACTAATCAACTTCCTAGAGTCGAGTTCTGATTTATTTCTAGGGATTTCTCTTTTCTGTACTCGGTACTGCTTATTCATGCTTTAATCAGGGCCTAGATTGAGCCCCCTGGTTTTCTTTCACTCTGTGCTGCCTGCAAGAAGGACACACGTGCTGGGGAGCCACAGCTGCAGGCAGAGGATGCTCCTGGCAGCTGAAGAAGCCTATCAGCTATTGACACACAAAGAAGTCAGAGACTGAAACTAGGATGTATTCCAGGGCTAGGACTAAACGTAGTTTCCTAACCTCATGTTGTGATAGTGGCAAATGCCACCAACTAGTAACTAGAAGGAGGCTTCACACCACAGGGGGAAAACCATGGAATTGTCTCAGTGTTGTTTTGAAGTTCATTTCTGTTCTTTCCTCTTGCTTCCTCCCTTCCTCTCCTGCACTTTTCCAGCAGTTTGTTTGCTTTGGTGGCTGCTGACTGCTGTTCTGCCTCCTGGGATCTGATGCAGGAAGAGGGGCTGCTCCAATGGTCCTGGCACCAAAGCTGTGTCTGCCTGTGGCTGAGCTGAAAGGCAAAACTGAGTCGAGCAGTTGAAGCACTTGGCTGAATTGAAGAGCTTAACTGCTCACTTATTTTGTGGAAGGAGCTGAGGCACATTTGCATCTCTTTGTATCTCACACCCAGAAGGAGTTTGCTTAGCTGGAGTGGGGAGGCTCAATGATAACTTCCGCTGTATGGAAGGAACAAGCTACACTCATGCCCAAATTGCAGTGTGTCAGAGATAACGCCTAGGATGTCGCTGCCCACACACAGCAGAAATCACCACTGTGTGCTTGCCTGGCCCTTCCTCCTTCGAGGCTTCTGGTTCAGTCCAGCTCTGCCCAGAGGAGCAGGCCAGAGCTCTGCAGTGCCAGCTTCTGCTGCAGGCATTGCATGGATTGGGGACTGGGGACACTTCACACTCTTGTTTCTTCCTTGACCCATGGCATTTGATCCTAGTAGTGGGATAAGTGCACATCTATTTGCTTTTAACATTCTTTGCAGCGCCTTTTTTTAAGAAAAAGTTAGATGCTTTCAAGCTGTGCACAAGCATTTGACAAATGCCATTCTTCCATGTTATGCATCACACTGGTAGACTGGTCAGTCACCACAACCTGCAAGTCCTAATAACATTATTGACTAGCAGATTGTTTTGCAACCTCCTTTGCTTTATATTCTTCAGGTCAGGCTCAACACGCAGCCTGGGGAAAAAGAAGGGGCAGAGAGGAGTACATAGAACTGTTTTCTTGCCTACTGAATATTTGCCTCTTCCTGCTTGCTTGTGTTCTACCATACTTAGGGCTGTTGAAACTGGAAAATTTTGCATGTGTGAACTTTTCTAGCTGATTTAGTAATCTAGAAAGTCCCTCATGGAAGCCAAATATGTGAGAGTTGCACTGTGTTCCACTAACTGTTCAAGCACCAAACAAGAAATTGCCTCCTTGATGAAAACTTGATGAGGTTACACCTATAGCATGGAAATGTGTCTCCCTCTTTGGATTTTTATTTCAGTGCTTCCCTGGCCTAAACACAACAGTCAAACCAGCATTAGTTCCACAGCTCTGATTTGTTTGGTCTGACTTTGCAGCTAGATCTGTTGCCCACTAAAACCCTGTAGTTTTTAGCCATATTTGATTTTTAAGTTAGCCATCTTTATTAGACAGTCAAACTATGGGTCATAGCTTGCATAGGGGAGAGTCATTGTAATCACAGCATGTAGTGTGGGTCTCTGGTCTGCTGTAAGATGTCCTCCCCAAGTCCTGCAGTCTCAGGCATGCAACCTGCATCCTGTTGTCTTTGTGGCTGGAGTGGGCAGAAATGATGGGAAGTGCCTCAGAGAAAGGTAGTGGCAGGCAAAGACATCCCCATCTGAGGTCAAGAAAAGGTAGACAAGTTCTTCACACAGCAGTCACTGGAAGAGCTGCAGCAGTCCTGGACAAGAGCCCTTGAGGTGTTTTCCCAGCAGTCTGGGGGCCAGCAGAACAGGAAAAACCAGGGTTGCTTGGTGTGAGATGCCAACCATTTCACAAGAAGAAGAGGGAGAGACAGAGTGAAACTCTGCGTGTAAGTGCACACCAGCCTCTCTCTTACTGAAGTTACTCAAGTGGGAAGTGGCAGAGTAGTGTTGGAGCATGCCTGTGGAAAAACAGACATTTTGCTTAACCTTCATGAGGTGTTGGGAGGGGGGGAGAGAGTTTAAGGGATACTTTCAGTCTAGTCTGTTTTAAAATTGACTAGTGCTTTTATACAGGGCAGATTTGAAAAGATCAAGTGGCATTGTCTACATGCACAGATAAAGGCTGGGTCAGTTTCACAAGGTGCTGAAGTGGGTTAAATGCTGAATTTTTGCTGGCTTCTGAACTTCACCTCTGTCCTCAGATAAGGGCGAAAACCAGTAAGGTTTCCCCTTATATAGTTTTGTACTTATGGGCTTTTAGCTACAATCAGTTCTAAACATGAAGTTTGAAGGGAAGGGGCCACGCTTTCTGAAGTGCATCTCTTTGGGTTGGGAAAGAAACCAGAAGAATTTGAGTCCTTTGGGACCTGAGAAAAGCTTGCAAATTGAGAAAACGAGCCTAGATTTTTCAAAGGCACCACAAGGCTGGTTATGAAGTTGAACAGAGATCTCCTCAAGGTCCTGGAGCAAGTGGGGTGCCCAGATGGCAGCAAACCCAGCAGGCCTGCCAGGAACACAGGGCAGCTCTGTGCTCCATGTCCTGGGCCAAGGCTCCAGACTGAGCTCAGGAAAGGCTGGCTGACCTGCTTTTTATCCCATTGCATCCCGCACAGCGGCTGTTCAGTAGGTCTGCACAGCCAGTCTTCAGGGCACCAGTGTTCATCGTGTAACTGTTACTGTGTACTCAGAGACATCCACGCCTTGTATGCAAGGCGTGACCAAAAATCCTTGCCTGCAATAACTGCACAGATCAAGGCAATCCAAATTAGTAGCAACTTTTGAGGACATCTTAATCCTAGTGCCATCCACTTTCATCCAATTTCTCTATGGTCCTGGTCCGATAACACATACCTGCAGCTAACTGACAGGCAAATTATGGGATGTACAGCAATCCACTATTTGTCCCTACAAGGCCTTGGTAATCAAACTATTCAGTGCCTTTTAAAGGTATTTATCAGCCAGTCATGCAGATACTTCTTAAATTCTAATACCCTGTTTGCACTCCTGCCATGAAAAAATATTCTAATGGATTTGTTTTCACATTTTCAGGGGATGATGTAGCTAGCATCACAGACAGAACCAGGCTGCTTCTGAAATAATATGTTTTTTAAGAAATTAAAATATAGAGACATGGGATGTTACACTTCTGACCTATCTGTAGCCATCTGTATATTTAACACTCTGTCTGATGGCAGCTGTAAGTTTCTGCTGTCACCACATCTATGCTGTGAGATAGTTCTGGTTTAATTTCTGAGACCAGATATATCAATAAATTAGTTCTTATTTAACTGAAAAATCTTTCTTATCCTTATCTGGACATAAATAAATCCCAACAAAATAATTTTGTTTATCTGATCTACTGCTCTAGTTGATCTTAAGCAGTACTCCCCATCTGGGAGGCAACTGAGCTCGGTGGTTGATGGTACTGGATGAGATGGAAGCCAGCCTGGCTCAGTGTTCAGCACTGGCGATCCAGATACAGATCCAAGAACAGGGCAGGTGGACAGATTCCCCTAGGGACAGATTCCCCTAGATACACCTGCAGCAATTTGGTTTAGAGGCTGCTTGACCAAAGCAATTAGGTTTGTATATAAATGCCTTCAGTAGTCTCTTTTCCAATCTTAGTCTGGCCTTAATCTTACTTTTTATATGGAAGCACTTCTAAATCTTTCCCACTGCTCTTCTCTGAGCCCTGTACTTTTCTGCGAAGCCCTTCTGCAGATGGCAGGACCAGAAGTGTACAGTCTTTGGGATGCAGATGCACTGCTGCACTATCCTCACATTCTCCATTGTGTTCACTACTCCTTCCCAAAGTATCCCTAACACTTCGTTTTCTAACTGCTATAGAACATAAACTAAGTTGACATTATTTTTAAGAATAGGCCCATGAGCCCATCTTGATATAATGAGATCAGCACTGGTTTTCCCCTGTCCTTTCTTTTGAATTTCTACGTCGCAGTTTTTCTGCTGTCTTCTCACCTTGTCAATTGGTAGCATATGGTTGTTTTGCAGCTCTTCACAGATAACCCTTCTGTTTTACTCAGCATATCCTCATGCCACCAGGAGGTTTGTCACATTTATTACTTAGTCATTTGCCAGGTAATTTACTAAGTTCACCAAACATCACGGCCTTCAACACTCATCCCTCTGATACTGCTCTGGTGAACTCCCTGCGTCATGAAGGTTTGCTCCTTATTTTGGCCTTTTATTCTCTATCCTTTAATCGTTCATCCGCTCATTATCCTGTGAGTTTTTATTCCTAGGGAACCTTTGGGGAAGCAGCTTGCCTCACGGCCCTCAGTAAGACAAGCAAGTGTTTGTATGCACTGAGACTTTTTTGTCCATGCACTTCATGGCCTTTTCAAGGCTTCTAATAGTTTCCAGCAAGAAGACAACATGGGAGGTGGAAAGTGGGAGAGACAGGGAATGTGCCAGTATTACCTCTCTTCTACAGACTCCCCAGTGGGTACAGAGTTCATCCAGGATACTGGAAGACTCTGCTTCATTACCTCCTCTCTTCAAGGGGACTTGATATTGCATCTTCCAGGGAAGCATCCCATGTACCAGACTATTAGCTTAGCTTCTATTTTCTCCCAACTTTTCATTATAGATCTTCATTTGGCTTAAAATATGCATTGACTCATGCATGGGAATTTATAGCTTGGTGACTGTCCTTTAGGTTCTATTTTATCCATTGCTGTTTCAGTGAGTATTGGGTTTCTCCAGTTGAAAGTGGAACCAACGGTAATGAAAATGACTGACAGAATTGCATGCAGCCCATATAGGAGGATGATTGAGACTGAGAGACATAGAACTGAAAAGGCTTCTTTCCACTACCTCCTTCAAAGTGAAGTCGAGCCTCCATCATCCACCTGCTCCTTTTCCTCCCAGAGAACACCTAACTATTGAAAAGTCTTGCAGTATCTTCAGATACTTTGATGCATATGGGGAAAAAGGTTGGAGAGAGAACCATTGGAAGTGAAACAATGCAGGGATGTGCATGCCCAGAACTCCTATGATGGTGAAAGGGATGGGGACCTAACATCTGGCAGCTAAGTTGGAAGGAGAGACCAGAGAAACAGGATTACCAAATCTTGTGCTGCACTTCGAGAAGATGGAAAACCCAATTAAAAAAACCAGCAGGGGGAAAAGGCACGTTTGAGGCACACACAGCTGTCTTGGGTGCAGGACCTGCAAGTAATCCTTGGAATGAAGAACAGGACAGCAGGCAGGAAAATAGGTGGGGAGGTGCTGAGGGAGGAGCATGAAGAGCTCCTAGTTGGTGTGGTGTCCTGGGAGCCCCCTGTTAGCCCCTCACCATGTCTGAGACCCCCCCAGTGCTCTGATAAGCTGCAAGCCAGTTTCAGCTCCACTTTTTGGCCAGGGTCAGACCATTTCCCTTTCTTGTGTATGTCACTGCTCTGAGCAAGTGTCTTGTGGATATTCATAACCCCCTGCAGAGGAAGGGAAAGCAGGGATGAACACTACCAGATGATGGGGGAACAAGGATGTAGCTGAAACTAGGTAGGTATAGGAGGGTTACAATGAAGTCAAATGACAGCTGATCAACAAGGAACTGTTTTACCTTTAGGTTTACAGTAATGGTGAAAAGCTCTGGACAGGAGCCACTTACCCAGCTGAGCCCTTTGGCACTTCTGTCCTTAGAACCTTGCACTTGCAAATCAACAGCTCTCTCTTGGCTAGGTAAAACAAAGCACTTGCACTTATCCCAGGGAGACTAATCCTGCTGTGTTCCCTTAGGATGAGCTAGGCATAATGAGACTTCTTTTATAACTATTGTCTATGATAAAACCAGAAACCCTTCGTAGGTTATTAGCTGATAAAAGGATACTCTAATGCACTTTGTAATTCACGTTTTATTCATGAGGCCTGACAGCTATTTCCACAATGTGCTTCAGGACTGCATGGTCTCCATGGAGAGGTTTCTTCTTGCTGTGTCAGGTACTTTGGATATTGAGAGATGATTAAAAAACGTTTGTGCGTGGCAGCTTTCCTCCATGTTTTTTAAAAAGGCAGAAAAAAGCAGTAAGCTACTGCCAACACAGAGCCAGGAACTTGTCTTCAGGACAGTTTTTCTCTTTGGCCTCATAATAATTTGGACCTAACTCCTTGTCCCATCACTATT
Source organism: Picathartes gymnocephalus (assembly GCA_013390045.1). Classification (NCBI taxonomy): domain Eukaryota; kingdom Metazoa; phylum Chordata; class Aves; order Passeriformes; family Picathartidae; genus Picathartes; species Picathartes gymnocephalus. The sequence goes on from WEKY01042094.1 coordinate 83,201, forward strand.
ACGATTTCTTCAGATGTACTCAAAGCTCTTGGAAATTGCCAGGTCCAAGTGGCTTTTGGAGTGCCACAAGGTTGATTTTGTTTCACATTCCCGTCACTGCCCTTACCAAGCATCCAGTTCTAGGAACAGCCTTGCAATGGCTGGGAGCTGCTCAGATGGTGGCAAAAGCACCTTGACTTGGAAAGGATTTTCAGCAGTGGAGAGGATTTCTGATCCATGCCGGATGAAGTTAGTAAGATCTGCACTGAATTCAGGATATGCTGGCTCACATTGGGTAGGGTTTTGGCAGCTTGCATGGCTGTCAGATTGCAATGTTCTATGCCTTCAATGACAGACAGGAACTCGGAGAAGAGCAGATTGTTGGCCTGCCAGGGAGCTGGGAAGTAGCCTGACGCAGTAGGAAGGATCACACGTGGCTGAGAACACCAACTTGTGTAATGATGAATGGGAGGTGAATAGGAGCCATAAAACACTAGCCTTGTCTTCAGCATGTTTTTCTGACCACGGTCTGAAAAGGAAAAAACCCAACAGACCACTGGAAAGATGAAACATGTAACATCTGAGAAATGCCCAACCTTTGTTTGCCAAGTGATATAGGGTTGAGGAGGTGTTAGAATATTTTTCCTGTGGCAGCTTGGTTAGGGCTCCTAGCTGAAGTCCACTGGTCCAGTGAACACAGCAAGACTTTTGGCCTTGACCACAAGAAATCAGGCCATATTCTGTGTAAGTGCATGTCACAGAGTGGGACCAAAACATGTCTAGTGCACCTCACAGATGTATTTTAGTGGGACTGGTGCTCTGTAAGAGGCTGCTTTCAGTTGCTGCTGATTCAGCTGCCCTCAAGTTTTCAGGCATCCCTGAAGGCTTTTCTAGCTGGCCCTGCAGGGTACCCTGTCCTCCTCCCTGCCGCAGGTAGCTCAAAGTACATGTGGATGCAGACCTGGAAACTTCTTGGGAACACACGCAGCCCTTGACTGGCCAGCAGAGTCCCGGTGGGATCAGGTGGTCAATCCAGTCCTTCCCTCGCTGTGCCTCGCTGCCCTGCGGTGACAGGTCGGGCTCCTCTCGCTGTGGGCCGCAGAGCGTCTCAGGGAGCGGCGTGGAGGAGCCCGGCAGGGGATATGTGCAGAGCAGCTTGGCGGCAGGGAACAGAGGCCCTGGTAAGCTACGTGGAGGACTTTTATCCTTTCCCGGAAAGAAAAGTGAACCTTCCCTGCGCTGGAAGGGCCGTGAGGGCTGGGAAGGGGCGGAGCGCCCTCTGCTGGTGCCTGTCGCCAGCGGCAGCGGGGGCTGCCTGCCCCGGCCCGGCCTGGCCTGTGCCATCACTTTGGGGGCAACAAGCTCGGGCAAGTTCATTCGCATGTCTCAGATTCCCGGTGAGGACAGTAGGCACAAGAGCTCTGCTTTGAGAAGTGTTTTGAAACCTGCTTGTAAAAGATGTCGTGCAGGAACAGTGCTCTCTGCTAATAAAAACCACTGTACAGGAGCACGTTACTGCTGGAATTGTGAAAAGAAGTGGCAAGCACTTGGGGACTGCATTGGAGCCCAGGTTACTGCAATAAATTGCTCTCCTTTGCAGATCCAAATCCTATCTGCTGGGAAAAAGACCCCAAAGCCTACAGTTATCATTTTTAATCTGTGTGTCCGCATGTTGCTTCCAGAATAAATGTTGTGTTTTCTTTAAGAAATCAGGGCTGATTATTTTTAGTTTTCAGCTGTGTTTCTGAAGGGTAACTGTGTTTCTCAGCAAGTAAATGCTCTTGATGTTACATAGCTGTCAAGAGAAAGAAGACAACATGCTGGTAGCTTGGCAGCAGTTGCCAAGTAAAAGAAAGCATGTAATGATCTTACTGCATGATTTCCCTGTTTTCCTCTTGTTCCATATCTTCCATAGATACAGGCTGGAGAGCAAAAGAATTGCACATTGTAGTTTTCTAGCAAAACCCACTTTTCTCAAGAATGGTCCTTCAACTTTTTATAAGTGGCAGCTCTGCTCAATCGTTTTTTCTCCTCCTACCTTTTCAAGGTTGCAAGGAGTTTTAGATGTGTAGTGTGATTGTCATAGGCCATTTTCCTCCTGCTGTGCTGAATCAAGGCTGTAGACAGCAGAGTTTCTTCTCCAGCGGATAGAATCAGCTGTCAAGTGATAAGAAATGCTTTTTACATTCACTGTTGTGGACTAATAGATGTGGTTGTTAATCTTAAAGCAGCAGCAGAACATTCCCCAGTTGCACTTTACTGTTTCTTGGGATGAAGTTTTCAGTTGTTCAGCTGGGTGTAAAGTGGAGGTGGGGTGACTTTAACCAATAAGCATCGTCTGTAAAATTGCTGCTGCAAATGTTTGTCAACTAAAAGAAAATTGCTAACTGTTTTTTGATGCTTTTCAGTTATGTAAGTAAGGTAAGTATAAAAATAGTGCTGGAATGCTTCATCTGTATATGAAGAGGTGGTTTCCTCACAGGGTTTATGAAATAGCTTTTGTGTGATTAGGAGGTTCTGTCCTAGGGGCAGCTGGCAGCTCACTGGACCCAAGAAGCAGCTGGGTGCTGTGTGCAGCTGCCACTGCTGCCTAGGGCCACAAATTGGCAGCCACACCAAGTGCATTGATTAAAAAGAAAGGGCAACAGGAGTAGGTATATCTTCTGTAGGCCTGTGCCCCAACAATGTCCTGAAGGCCAGCCTGCTCTTCCCCTGTCTACCTCTATTGCTATCACCATCAAATTCTTTCAGCCCTTCTTCTACGTAGGCTCAGACCTGAAGCACTCAGCTGTATTCAGTTGAGCAAGCTGAAAAAGAAAAGCAGTTTGATGACTGGTGAAAAATTTGCCCTTACAGATTTGGCTGAAGAGCATTCTATCTCTGTGGTCCCCCCAGAGCAAGAGGAGTAAAGGCAAGACAAACATTTTAGTAATGAAGTTTTATGTAGTGAGTCCTAGCCTTCCTGGCAACAACTAGGAAGAATGGAAGATAAAACTTAGTTCACCTACTGTTTGAAGCTCATCCTTCTGCACTTATCTCATTTCTGCTAAAAGAAAATATGGCTCAGCAGACCTGGAAGTACTTCCAAAAACAGACTCCATTCCTACCTTTAAAAAAGAGATGAAAGAATGCCAACAGATAACCTTCCAAGCTACTATCTTTCTCTGATGGATTTGTTTCTTCCATCCCCATTATCCTTCTGCTTGTAAGAAATGTTTTGAGAATTTAATTCTTGGACTATGCAAGCAAATGCAATTCCCTGATGTCCTGCTAATGCTGTTGTGGGAAAGAGACCGTATAACACCAATGGCAACTTGTGCCGAGACCTGGCTGTCCTCCTGGCAGCTGCAGCAGTTTGCATCATTACTGCTGCCATGATGACATGAGGTTGGTCCTTATCCTACATATTTGCAGGTGCTGCAGCCCAACAAGGACGATGCAGGGTATTTAAACACAGAGGTCTTTCTCTCTGCTCAGTAAATGCAAGATATTTCAGGTCTTCTAGCTGTTCTTCTTGGGGAGACCATCAGCTGCACCATGAGGAGCCAAAGGTCCTGTCAGAAGTCCAAATATTACGTAGTCAGTAAGGCTGGTCCAGAGATCATAACACATCACGTATCACTCACAACACATCATCTCATTTTCCTGCTAGGCTCATCCTTCACGTCAAAATGATCTCTCTAGCCACCTCTGACAGGTCATGTTTCTCTGCTCCACAGAATTCTCAGCATTTGAAGCCAGGATGAAAAGGCTCATCAGTCCCACAAGTACTTGGCAGGCAGTGCATAGCCAGAACTGCGGAGTGTTATACAGCAGAGAACAAATATGTGTATAGTTGCTATTGGGAATATTTACACCTTCCCACAATGATTTGGTCATCTGACCAGAAGCTGTGGAGCAGTTTCATAAAACTTAACACCGTAGGTCTGAAATAAACATGTTTTTTGTACATCCACATGGCCAAGGTGAATAGATTATTAATTATGCAAAAACAGTCAGTCGAGTGAATGGTCCATGCCAGGCCAGCTAGCCCAAGTCAGAAGCACTGTTAAAGCTTGATGTGAATTTGGACAGCAGGAGTGGAGACAGGCTGCCCCTGCTTGAAACTTTATTTTAATGATGTAGTCACGGCATGCTTGGGATGCATTCCCCTGACTTCTTACCCTTCTCCTCTAGCCCAGGTCCTTTCAGGGGTAAGAAGCCCTTTGTCTGTGAAACTGTAATCCTGAAGTGATCCCAGGCTCCAGCACTTCCCCAGATCTCTGCCATGGTGTGTTCAGCATCTTTTCAGAAGCCTGGGGGAGCAGAGCAGTTGCCTGATATTGACAGACCATCTATGTACTATGAGAGAGCAAGGCATCAAAGAGCTCCGATCTCAGTTTCTGGTCAGAGAATAATGCCTACCATGCTTTTTATGCACCAAACGGAACCACCTGGTGTAAGGCATTGGGGGTACTTCAAGGGGGCACCATCAATTATAAATCTGTGTAGCACCTTGTAAAATTCAGATAAACTTTCCTGATTCTCTCACAGCCATTGCAGTGTAAAGCTATCAAATAATAATAGTAACAGTACTCTGCTTTAACACAGGAAACAGAATAAAGTTGTGAACTCTTGGCTAAAAAGACAAGGATTAGATCATGAGCTAAGAGCTGTTTTGGCAGAGGGTGGCCTGGAGTCTTTCTAGTCTCCTGCAAAGTATATTTGAGGGTCAAGCCTTAGTTGGCTGCTTTACATGAGGAACACAGAAGTCTTTGCATCAAGGCGGCTTGTGACACAACACGCTTTTTAAAATCTCCCTTAGGTTTATCCCTTTGGAGAAAGGAGTAGACAGAAATCTAACTAATTCTCAGTAGCCTCTGTTGTTCAGTGGTTTATTGCCTGCTTACTTCCTCCCAAAATAGTGCTGTACGTAGATACAACCTTAAAGTATTTCTATAAACTCTGTATCCTCTGACCTTGTCCCTCCTGTGAGTTATTATCCTTCCCCAAGGGACTCAGCAGTTAACATTTCAGAGCTGATGCTCATGAGACTGGGCTGGACTGCCTGCCGGGGTGAGTCAGCAGAGCAGGAGTGCTTCTGCCCCTGCTTCACATCTTCCGTTTGCAGCGCCCTCGGTATTGACTGATACAAAAGTCTGCCTGGCTGTGCCTGGTGCCAAGCACATGAGAGGGAAGGGCCAGGGCATGGACAGAAGCAGGTTTTTCTGGCCCTCATCTATCAGTGTATTGTGGTGATGCTTTATAGGAATGTGTGCTCAACACAAAAGCTTTGATATGCTGTACTACTCAAAGTAAGAATTTCTTTCATTCACAGCCTGGTTCCACGCGGTCAGACTAGCTCAAATATATTTGCACTGTGGTACTTTTGGTGTAAGGAGCCCTCCCTGCCCCCAGCTGTGGCAGCCCCATCATTCCCTTGCCAGGGCTATGTGCACCATGTTGTCTCAGCTGGGTGGGCTGACTGGGGCTCCAGACCCACTGATATCAGCCCAGGGACTCTTGGATTTCCATAACAGGGACTGTGCAACTCTCCAGCCTTTGAGGACAGGCTCAAGGCAAGAAGTCAGCATTCAGCGTTATGAGTAACCCTGTATTGGGTGCAGGTCTTCTGTGGGTTCAGACCTGATTTCCCAACTGCATCATGTCACTTGGAGTTGGAGCAGCTGAAAAAGGGATGTGATGGGATGCGATCTCCCCCCGAGGGACAGCGGTATGCTTCCTCTGCTCAAACACCTCCAAGTTAGGTTTCCTACGCTTTTCTGCTAAGGAAGCGTGTGGTGCCTGCTGCTTGCACCCACTGGGTGGAGCAGCTCCCTCCTTAATGTCTGCTGCCTGCACATGCCAGTCCTGAAAGGGTGGGTTCCAAAAAATCACAGAGCAGAGGCAGACAAGGGGCAAGGCAACATTGAATGAAGAACCGCTTCTGGCCGGCTAGAACAAAGCTGAGTTTTACCAGAAAGAAAAGCTAGCATGTAGTATGAAAACAAATCTCCATGAGCAGCTATTGATTAATCAGGAGGCACTACAGGGCTCTAAAGCCCCTTTAAATCTGTCTTTAGGAACAAACAAGCAAACAAAGAAGCCAAAGCCCTCACGAATGTTACTGTTGTAAGCCCCATGACTTCATTAACTCAGTGCTGTAACACTTAAGGCAGGGCATCAGCCACAAAGGGCTCCATGGCTATGAAAAGAACTAGTCAAGATGGTTTAATCAAAATAACTTTCTGTAAAATTTGGATATTAAGGTGAATATTTAGGAAGGTTTTAAATTTTTTATTTTAGCAGACAAAGTAAACAAAGCAAAGAAAATCAAAGTAATTTGACAGGAAATTTTTAAAATCTGAATGTAGGGATGTTGCTTTATTTATTTGCCTAATAAACCTCTGATTCCTCCATTTATTCTCCTCTTCAGGCAAAAGATTGCAGGGAATTTATTAAAATGTTGACTACCTAAAAATGTCAGCTGGGATAAATTTTCTTCGTCTTTGTTATGATTACCACAAAAAGAATGAACAAATTCAAAATATATTTCTCCTTTCCACAGTAGGGTAAGGAAGACATCCCCACATGCATCCTGTCACAGACAGCAGCATTTAAAGAATACTCAGGAGCTTTTAGAATCTCTTTCCTTTTCCCTGAAGTTGCATGAAGCACCTAGAGAAAAACCCCACAGGAGTGAACAATGCTACAGCCACCAACAGCTCCATCCCACGGAGAAGGTGTGCAGGGAAACATGACCTGGGATCCTCAGGGCTTGCTGAACACTCCAGGATCAATGGTAAGGAAGTTCACCCTCAGTGTTGATAAAGATCACTCTCTCTCTCTACTCCTTTTTTTTTCTGGGTAGCAGCTCTGCATCTCACGTATATAGATCTCTTGAACTAGTTGTCTCTTCTTCTGGACCTTTCTGTTGAGGCAGATCTAGCTTAACTCTACCCCAGCCAAAACCAACACAATATGATAAAGCTCTTCTCATGGGAGCCCATGAACTCAGCCTAGCTAAAAAGTATCTTCATGTCTTATTAAAAAGGTATAGGTATCAAAGTCTTCGAGGTGCTATGAGTCTTCACTAACAGCAGTGCACATTCTGGGTCTAGAGCAATTACTGTTTCCCCATTACTCCCCTGGCAGAAGGACCACAAAAGATGAGAGAACAGCTGTAACTAGAACATTAGGAATGCTGCTGCTGCTGCTGCTGCATTCTTTTGGCCTAGCAGTAGAAACAACAGAGGATCATATTCTCTTCCTTCACCACTGCATTTTTTTCCAATGCCCCGTGCAAGCCATAGAGGTTTCCGTTCCTTTCTCAGTTAAACTTCCAGCTTTGAAACTGGACTGTTTGCTCTCTTTTATGCTGTAGGAATTTCTAGTAACATGGGAGGAGGAAATCTAGCCCACCTACAGTTCTGATTTAGCCCTTTCAGAGCAGGAAAAAAGCTAAAAGCATTTTGTTAGCTGAGGTGATCAATGTGGAGACCATGGCAAAGGTCCATTTTTTGTTTTGAAAAAAAAAATTTCTTGTAACGTAATTGCACACTCTTGTACTGTAGCACATTATAACTTCTGGAGGTAGATTTTCCTGAGGTGGGAAGTAGGACGTAGTAATAACTCATGAATGGTCTTTACAGGAGTGAATGGAGTTACCCCAGAGCAGGATATCATACCCATGTGTAGAGAGCACCTTCTATTAACACACAGTTGAAGGAGGCAGAATATGCAGAAATCAATGGAACTGGCATATCAGGGTACTGTATAGGAGCTTGACCACCTGGGACAGGGAGGGAAATGGGGTTCTGGGTATTGGGCAGTAGAGAGGTAATTAGGAAATGTACTTCATGGACTATCTTCCTTTATGGACCCAGGGCAGCCACTATGTCCTGTGCAGGGAGTAAGCAGAGACCCTCTGCATGACACTGAATGACCTTCTGGCAGTTTAGAAATGCATTTCTGTTGTCACAAATGCCTATGTATCAACTCCTTCAGCACTTATTCAAGTAATTTGGTTTCGCATCGAATCCTCCTTGAAGTGTGGGGTGCAGGCAAGGGAGGACAGCATGTTAAAATTCTTTTGCTGCTTAATTTCCTTCAGTGGATCCTTCCCTGAAGAGCTTCTAATGAGACTTACTTTTATTAGCTAATTAGGCTTATTGAAATGGCACAATCACATTCAGGTTTTGTTCCTTCTGTGCATACTCCAGATTAAGTTCTTATCATTAGGCAGGTTGGAAGGGGACTTGTAACCATGTGTGGAGGTCAGCAGTGCATAGTCCACCTCACCTCCCTGCCACAGCTACTAAAATTGGCAGGGAAACTGTGCCACATGGTGGCAAATAATGGGTTTGACTATACTGTGATAGTGTTCATTTAAATTCTGTACCGATTTTTAGTGAGCTGCATGCTAATGTATGTGCAAAACAGTTGCTATATGGCAGAAACCAACCCAGATTTGACAAACAAATCCAACATTAACAGTGTGGTACAGAAAAATCACCCTGTTGCAAGATCAGTCCACTCCATTGGGCTGTGCTCTACTGTCCTGCTTGAACAATGAAGTTCTGAAGGTTTAACAAATATTGAAGTCCCTTCAAGTTGTTTTCAGTCCAGCTGCCCCATGGGCAGGCCCCAGGTGGGTATGGTGGGCACTGCTTCCACTCTTTGATAGCTATCCCAGAGGATTCCTTCCTGATTTCATCCATCTTTCCCCATATCCAGAGATGGCAGTGGCACACACAGCAGAGTGGCACGTAGTACTTGCCAGCTGGATAAGCAGTATAACCATGAGATGATACTTGATTCCTGCATAGCACTCTTCTTATCTGGGAGCATCAATGGGGTAACTACTGTACCATGCTTTACCATTTTACAGGGAGAAAGAAAGTCACAGGATCTATCAGGTGAAAACAGTTCCACATATATCTACTAGCATTAGAAAATAATTCTTACAGGACTGCCCCATGCTGATGAATAAAGGAAAAAAAGGTAAAGTTTCCTTTCCATCATCACTGCTAACTGAAGTCTTCTGATGCTGTTACTGTTGTTTTCTTAAAGACTTGTTGATTTCCTGAGGGTCTAAGCATGAATCAGTTTTATAATCCAGCCTTGGCACCTCTTGCTGTTGAGAAGTTTGAACTGTGCTGTAGGCTCTATCACAGGACCCCGAGGCTGAGCTCCCCCTAAGGATAAATGGGAAATTTTCCTGTGCTCAAGACTCAGACCCAGTAAATTGGGGAACATTTTGGCCATCCACCCAAGTGCTTTAAGCATGCATTTAACTTAGGGTCATTGTAATCCTCTTGCCTTGCACACTTGGCTATCTTTTTTTCTTCAAGAGGACAACTCATAACAATCAACTGCAATAGGAAAGTTTTCCAATAGCAAAGCCATTAAAAGAGGAAATTACAGTAGTGTAAGAAAAACTTGGTAAATAGCTTGTACTTAATAGTGAGTGTCTCGGCTGTGACATACACATTAAGTCAATCTTAAGGGAATTAAGGTCTCCGTTTTTTCTCTTTGTGCAAAAGCAAACTGTGTTTCATTAACACTTTACATGTGTAGGATTTCCATACTGTTCAGTCCCTTATTATCCTGTGTGCTGTGGCCTGGGTATAGTGCTGTTTCATCAGCCTACCTTCCCCTGTGCTCATCTTGCATCCTCTGGCAGCATCCTCTTTGAAGGGCCAACACCAGTTTGCAACTAGTCCATTCTGCCCACATGTGGCTCCAGAATATCTTCCTTGCTCTCTCTGTCTTAGGGGGTTTGATGTGTTCCAGCAGTGTTTGCCTGCTGCCAGTAAGTCAGATTTACATTTAGATGCATTAGTGTAGCAGAGAAATGAATAAACGTAGCTCCCAATCTGCTTTCTCTAGGACATTTGCGTTGTTAATATCATTCTCTCCCTGCTGTGTCCACTCCTCACCTCTGGAGCAGCATGGCAAGTCGGGTAAGGATAGAACACCTGAACCTCCTGTTAACTAATGACTGAGGAGCAAGGCAGAAAATCCAGGGTGTTGTGATGTGACTTACAGCACAGTTGAATTACTGTGAGTAACTCTGGTAATGTGCAGCATAAGTTACTTAGATTCTGTTAAATTTCTCTGTTAGATTCATTGCTAAGATTTTTTGGGGACTAGATGTACTTATGGAAGCTTTCCCAGCAATTTCCTTGCTTAGCTTCTCTACTTTTTGGAAAGGCAACAGAAAGCTGTGTGTTCAAGGAGAGGGTTGAAAGCATCACAAGGCTGACAATAAATGCAGACCTCTCCATGACACAATCCAATAACTAGAAAGTACCAAGATTTCCAAAAAACCCTGTCAGAGTTCTCCCTTCATGAGATTGGGGAACTACAGCATCTGCTAGAGCCAGTGGCTAATGCAGGTTCCTGGCAGGGCTGAGCAGCTTAACAACATTTTACTTGCTGCTGGCTAAACCGTGGAATCATTTCACATTTGCATCTGTCCCCTGGGAACAGAGAGGGATGGATTAAGGCACAGACACAGTACCACAGCACATTCCCATTCTGGGAGTGAAGTTACTTGCTCTGAATTAAACCAACTTGGAGGTCTCCTGCTGGCTCTCCCTAACGTAGGAAGGCACTGTCACACACAGATGTCCTGATGTGCACACCTTTAGGACCAGCAACTGCCTCAGCTCCATCACAGGGTCTCCTAGGGGAGTGGCACCAGCTCATTCCTTACTGAAGTGACATCACCTAGGAACCCTCGGAAATGTTTACAAGATAGGTTGTTTTTATCCTCTTTTCAGAGTTAATATAAAATTCCTTTATACAAGCATTTGAACTCTGATATGCATTCTTAATTTACTGGCCTTCTTTATACTTATCAAAGAAATGGAAGACATTCCCTTGTTTAATATGTGACCTGAAAGATATTCCTGTTTTGCCAAGAAAGTTTATGGCAATGCTGCTTGCTAAAAATACAGGGACTATGGCAAAAACTGTCTTTATAATTTATATTCTGCGCTCATTGTAACTCACACTAACCACTGCAGCAAAAGAACTCATTTGCCACAAAAAAAGATTAGATATCAGTTTGTTTTCATGCTCTCTTGGTAACACTCTACTGTGGCTGTAACAGAAGTTTGTTATATCTACAGTTTAAATTATTACCCATTCCACAGCTTATCTTGCTACTGCCTATTTGTGTCACCAAAATCTTAGAGCTCTTTCCTGAATATCATCTGGCAGTGAACCTTCTTGGTAAAAATACCAGAAGGCAGTTAGAGATGCCATTCACCAGAGTTCAGGGGTGCAATACACATTTTAATTACCAGGGGGTACCCTATTTACACTGAATTTTCCTGACCTTGTTGGCAATGATGGTCATGGCTGATTTCTTAAATGTAAATAAGGTCATCCACAGTGTCATCCCACTGGCTTTGTTGCTTCAGTGGAGCTACCTGTAGGAGCAAGGGGTGACCCCCCCATGAAACTGAGCTTTATCAGTGAGTGTTTCTGCTGTATGGAAAATTTTCTATATGGATCTTCTGAGATCCACAACTAACAGATTATTGCTAAATATTGCCTGGATAAGGAGGAGGTGAAGCAAAGAATCAGGCTAAGGGACACTTGTAAGAAGAACTGACAGCACTTGTTGAGGTTTGTATTGCTCATGTTGTTACTGCAATAACTCCCACTTGAATGTATGTAGATTTTGGAGGTGATAGCCTTTATCTTGCTCCCTTCCTTAGTGCTCCTTCACAAAATCTGTTTGCACTGAGCCCCAAAATAAATATAGCTGGTGACTGTGGGTTGACAGCAGAGATTTCGTTTCTCTTTGTAGACAGACCAAGAGATGCACATGGCTCTATCTGAACATAGAACCTGGGACAAAATGCGAACTGAGCTCTGCAGAGGTCTTAAACTTCACATTAGCATCCATCTTTCCATCTTTTCTGTTTTACTTTCACCCCTTTCATATAATTATTTCTTTGCTTTTTCTTCTGGTTTATTTTGTATCAGTGCTACTGTTTTTGTTGTGGTCTGAAACGCCTGTAAGTTAGTACTTCAGCTTAGTATATTTGCTATCTTTTGTATTTACAACCCTTCTGGATCCATTCTGAAAACCTAATTTCAATGGTAGGTGTTGAAGGGGTGGTGGAGGGTGAAAATCACAGATCCTGCATCAAACAATTGCAGTCTTTGCCCACTATTTAGATAAAAGCTGTAGAAAGCCCAGGGATTTGTTCTGAGAATTGTGAGCAGCCATTGCCAAGACATATAGTCTTAGGGGTTTGACCTGCCTGAAATTTTTTTGAAACTAATTTGAAATCCGAACTGGTTTTGAGGTCAAACTATAAATAAGTCACTCAATAGTTCAGTAAAGTGTTGAAAAAGCACTTCAACAATCTGAGGTAAAATATGGAGCTTTGAGCTAATAAAACCTGTGATGCCTTTGGGTTTTGTCACTGGAGTAATAATGTAAACTCTCTGTACAAGCATGTCTGGGCTACTTTGGGGGTCAACATCTAGGTCTTGGATTTTGTTTTCACCGAGAGGAAAACCTGAAATTCTCCATCCTGAGATGTCACGTTAGCATCAGCTATGTAGTTTCCGAGGTCTGATATTGTTTAAATAGGATGATTTAGTATTTGCTCCCTACCTGCAGTATTTGGCTACAGCACCAGTTGCAGTTTTCTTTATGTAAGAAAATGACTTGGCTCCCAGGGCAGAGGCTGCAGGTGGTGACTGGCTGGTTCACAGTACCACCATGGGCCCATCCTTTTGCTGCAGGATGGCTGGGCCACCACAGTCGTTTTTCACAACAACTCAGGGAGCAATGCCAGCCCTGGGCTGACCATGCAGCAACTCAGTGCCAGTGGGATGGAGCTGCCTGCCAGCATGTGGCTGAGGGACTAAAAGCTCTCTTTGTCCTTTGCCGTCTTTTCCACTCTGGAAAGGAAACCTGGCCCTAAAGTCAAGGATGTTTGATGTGCCAGTGGTGGCAGCAGAACTGAAAGCTGGACAGGACTCTTGGGATAGAACAGATAAAGCTGTCTCTTGCCAGACACATAAAGAGGCACTGTAATCCCTCCTTCATCCTGTTTTCCACCACCAGCTGGGATAACACAGAAACCAAACCACAATGGAAAGACCCCAAACCGGGAATCATTTTAATTAGGGCACTAGTGCTTAATAAAAGTGTAATGCAGAATAAATTATCTTTAGGTCACCTCTTAGAAGAGCTCTTAGGTGTTCCCTGAACTGGAAAAGGATGGCTGAATTTTTTTTCCCTCCTGCTTAGCCTTGCAGTCCTAAAGGGCAGTTATCTTCTCCCAGCTATCTGGGAGCAGGCTCTGTCCTCTTTCCAGCACTGGCAATATCAGTGGCAGCTCTTAAATGTTATGAACAAATTCAGCAGGGGAATGCAGGGAAACAGTTTTAGGGCCGCATGTGCCTGCTCTGCCTGTCTCTGCCCTATTATTTCATCCTATGTGTCTCAGATCATATGCTTCCTATATCTGCAGCAAACTTGCTGCAGAGTGGACCCCTGCAGCTTCATCCCTCTGGCCAGCACTTCAGCTTTATGGAGCTCTTCTGTGGTGGTTTTGCTATTCAGATATTTCTCTGAAGGCAGAACCATCAGTTTCCATATTCACCTGTCTCCCCTCTCTTCTTTTTACACTGTGTATGTGTGTGTGTGTATATATATATTTTTTTTATGAATACACACATATACTTGTGCATATATTTGCGCTCTTCAAATATACATATGTACCCTCACTGAGGGTAGCAGCAGAAGTTTGCCAGTGTTTTAGCTGGAGCTTCCTGCAGGCCAGTAAGTCCTGGTTGTGTCTGCTCCTTGTGCTGAGGAAGAGTCACAGGATTCACTGGCTGAGGATGATATTTATAACACATTGATTTGAGCAAGTGTGGAAAAAAAAAACAAACAACAAACACCCACAACATTTTTCTAATCTTCACCAATCAGGACTAATGTACTCTGGTGAAATGGTGGGGGAAGCTAGAATGCTAAGGAATACTAAAGAGCACTAAATTAATCAATAAATATTTAAAAGTGGCTGGTGAAATGTCACTTTTCTCAGAAGAAAAACAAATCTTTGCAGCAATGGGTAGAAGCAGGGAGAGGGAAGGAGGAGGAAAAAATGCATTTTTGTTCTGTAAAATGTTGAGCCTTTAAAGAAGGACAATATTTCCTTTTGTGATGGTTGGGACACTGGCAGATAACTACCTCAGTGCTTTTTATTAATTGTGCTGGAAGTCCCTTCCATTATTTAGATCTTGGGTTGTATATGCATTTTTTTTTGTCTCTGCTTCAATGCCCAAAGGGAAATGCCAGACTCTGCACGATCAGTATGCTGAATGGCATTATCTCATTCCACAGTTATGACTGTAGGGATGTGTTTTAGGTAAATGAAGAACAGATTTTCTACTCTTTGTAAATCCCCTCTGTTCCAGTGTCTTGGCCAAAGGTATTTAAGTTAAGGTGATGCAGATAATTAACCTATCCTGGCTTTACAGGAGAGATATAAGCAAAAAGTGACAGGAGCATGTTTTATCCAGTAGTGTACAATTTGAAATACACAGCCCTAGAAGGTTTGTACACTGTAAACATGACAGGTTTTTTCCCTGTGTGTGTGTGTGCAGAATGACACTTTGATCTTTTTTGTTCTTGGGTTGGTGTCACTCACTTGAACTCCAAACATGAATGCGTTGAATCTTTTTTGTCATGTAATCTTTATATTCGCTTATATTAATGGAAAATAGGCTTTGAGCACATACATACCTATTCAGTTTTCCACTCACTGCAGATGAAGGTCTGTTATGTGCCCATTTTGAACTCTCTTTGGCAAGACAAATGTCAGCCAAACACTGAAGGTGATGGAGAATCAGATAGTAAAGCGTTTTTGCATTAAACAGCTTCTGTCAAGTCACTTTATTACACTGTCACCTGTACACAACACACCCCACAGCTGAAGCGTGTGATCTGCTTGCTGTCCTTAGAATTAGTCAGTCAATACCATCAGCACCTCACTTTGCGAGACCTACCTATGCTTTGTGACAGACACACCACTTTTACCCAAAGGATTAGTCTTTCTTCCATATCACCATGCATGCTTTTATAGGTACACACATCAAAACTGCAAATGGCTGACTTTGATAATGTTGGCACAGAGGATTGTGACCTGCCTAAGCATTTCCCTTCTGTGGTGTCAATACTGCAAAAAATTCAACTCCTAAAATTTTGTTATTTCTCTTTTCATTTTAAATAAAACCTCAAGCTGACAGTAGCATTGTTTTTCATGAGTGTATGAAAAAACATGAGTGTGTTTTTCATGAGTGTCTACTTTTTCATTCCCAAGTGCAATTACACATCCCTCTTTGAATATATTTTTGTGTCATCTGAACACATGTTTCTCCAGTAACTTGTTTTGGATCTTTAAACTTGACTGTATCTGATGAAGGCAAATGACAGGATAACTGCCAGATTTCCATTACTTACTATTTTCTGAGTTACTAAGTATAAAATTACAGACAGGAGGAAAGTGAGCTTGGAGGACACGGGGTGCATTTGGAGACCTCCAAGGCTACTGCTGGGATCAAGGAATTAAAACCTCGCACGGTGTCAGAGAAGATGAAAACACCTTCAGGCCTCCAGAAAGGAGAAAGATGTGGGAGGTGAGTGTCTATTTTGAAACAGGGTGGCAGTGCTGACTGCTCAGGGAGAGACCACAGAGGACCAGCAGGGTTTGACAACAAACCAGGCAAAACTGCAATGGAGAGTGTTCTGCCTCAGCAAGTGCTTATGCCAGAATGCAAATAGAGATCTTTCCCCACAAATTCAGACTAATCCAAGCTTCCCTTTCTGAGCCTGTGCTACTCACACACACAGACCATGTCCAATACTTCCTAGCACCACACAGCACCACACTTCTGGTTTGCTTCCCTCTTTAATTTCAAATTAAATAATTTGCTGAGTGAATAGATGGCTAAATCCCTGTATTGCTGAGTATTATGTTGCCAGGCTAGGTGAAGGAGGAGGGTTGTGTTCTGCAATAACTTGATGGATGCAGAATAATATTTCCCTGTGTATTTGAGTTTCCTTTTGCACAGCAGCACAGGATTAGCAGGGCAGACATGAGCCCTGGGATATTTCAGCTTAGACCACAAATACCCAGTGCGTGCCCCAGTTCTACAGACAGCTGCAGGTAGCAGTCAGGTAATTTGAGGCTCTTAGTGAGCATACAGTAAGGAGATAAACTTCCTCCTGCAGCCCTTTAGCTTTCATACAAGAAGATGTCTTGCAGAGAGATGACTATCTGATAGTATCCCTTCATGAGAAGGGAGTGACAGAGAGAACTGTGATCTGTAGGGTGAGTGTTGTGGCTGTTAATTACCACAGCAGGTGAGATGATAATCTTGTAGCCTCATTGCACCTGGTGTCCTCTTATCCGGTCTGTCTTCCTATAGCTGCCAGTGATATTTCTTCAGGTTTCAAGTAAGTACACTGTGCAATATGACTGAGACAGTGCAGTTACTCCCATTACTAGTCTATGTGCGTAATTAAATCCAGAGAGCTAATTTGCTGCTTTGCAAGCTTTTCATTACCCAAGAGGAAAAATGGGATTCCCAGGCAAAGCTCACTTGCAAAGTAGAGGCTGAGTGATGAAGAAAACTCAATTTTAGTGCTGCATTGCTTAGCTCTTAGGTGCCCTGATGCCCAGTGAAATGAAAAGCCTGGCTAAGTGGATATTTAGGTGCCTAATTAGAGCTAAAAAATTTACCAGACTATCAGAGTCTCTCTGAGGTGGTCAGCAATAAATGCCAAGAAAGGAGCAGGAACCACATGCGTAATTTTGAATTATGTGGGTGCTTCCCTTCATTCGTGCTGCTCATGCCAAGCATCGATTACCTAGGCAGCTGGCCCAGCTGTTACCCATCATATTCACTGGTTAAGTGAAATCCTCCTACAAAAAAAATCCTTACTAGGATTTGCTGGTACTTTCAGGAGTGACAGAAACACACCACAATGAGCTCTTTGGAAATCCATTGCCCCTCTTTCTTCCCCCACCTTCCTTATTGTAGCAGTGGTAGTTTACACCACCCCACTACCCCCTTCCTGCCAGTCTCTTTTAGCTCTGGGTTGAAATTCCTGTGGGATCCCAGTTAGCAGATACAGCTGCTAAAAGGGGAATGCCTTATTTGTGAATCCCTATAGGACTGAAATATTGAGTTTTTCAGTGCTGTCAGGAGTATGTTGAGTATGTTTGGGCAGGCCCAGAAGCAGAAATTTAAGCAACCAGAGAGCTTTACTGATGGGATCTTAGGTGTCATGAGGATACAGCCAGTGCCAAAGTCAGGCAAAAGCTGAAGAAGGGACTCTGAGGACCTGCATTTCAAATGAAGGAAAAAATCTCTGTAGATTTAGACTGCATAACTATGCAGGATGGGAGGCAATGGGGAGGCAGCATTATATTATATTAATTGTCTGAGCAAAGTGAAGACTGTATTTCCCTCAGTGCTCTTCTGTCTGTCAGGCTTCTTATTTGAAAGTTGAAGACCATTTAATCTAAAAATGCATGTGACAAAGTCCTCCAAGATGTCCTGTGGGCAGCATTCCTTCCCTGGACCTCAGAGGACTGACTGATGGAAATGAACAGGACTTCCCATCATGACCCTTCATGACTCTGGGACTAGATACAAGATAAGCAGTAAAAGTAGTTGAAATAAATAAACCTGCTGCAAATAGATTCCACTTCACAGAAACTTAGTTGCTTTCCTTTATTCTTGTGTCTTTCAACACAATTACATTATTGATCTGGGAGCATTTCTGGCACCAAAAGACTTTAAAGGCTAATATAAAGATGGAGTATGAAGTCTAGATTCCTGGAGGACATAAGTGTGGAATATAGTGCTATATTGGGAACGGTGCAGTGGTGGAAAAAGCAATCCATTGTCCTTGGAGGATGGGAAACAAAAAAAGTGTCTGGGAAAGACTCATTTTTATGATGCACTCGGAGGACCATCACTTGGCTGAGGTAAAAAAAAAGGAGATTTTAATAAAATTTTATGAAGTGAGGACTAAAGCAGATGAAATACCTGCTAGTTCCTATTAGAGATATCTATGAGCAGGGCTGGCTCACAGTCAGTGATTTGTACAAGGCTTGGCTTTGCTGTCATAGAGCAGTAACTTATTCTGCTGATTTACCTGGCAAAGATGGGCAGAGCAGGATGAGCAGCCAGTGAGGTCAGGGTACTTGTTTGGTCCTGGTGTCCCTCTGCCTGAGAAGCCACTGGAGTGGCACCCTCTGGCTCTTGTCAGCCTTGAGGATCTTCCCCTCGTGGATCTGTGTTGCCCTGGGAAAATAACTGACTCGAGCTTTTCCTAAGTGCCTCTTTGGCACTTCCTACCACTTGTCCAGCTAAGCTGTTTCACACCCCAGATTTCTGGAGAGACATTGTTTCTGTTAATCAGGTCCTGCCTAGGTGATGACGTTTGGAACCTAAAAGCAGAAGGGCCCACCTTTACATTTAAGACAAAATAATTCTCTATCACATTTCCTAGCAGGGATAAGGAAGCCAGCAAAGGTGGGAATCGATCCAGCAGGTTTCACTGCCCACACTAACAGCAGTGCAGTAATAGACTGACACTAGTAGGGATCAGCAACCCTCTTTGACACAAAAAAGTGCACAGTTTCCATTTCAGTCGTTAAAGATGAGCTCTCTGTGAGTGAGGATTTTCACCTTGTCATTCCTGGGCTTGGTACCATACACATTTGTCTCCAGGATCTGCTGTTCTTTCATGTTGCTTTTCTTGTAGTTACAAAGTGTCATAGGTCACTGTGCCCAAGTAGCTCTTTGCAGTGGGAAACTAAGAAAACTAGAACAATAGCCTTCTGGCATACTAAGTGTAATGATAATTACAGGTTTTTTTAATGGATTGCTCATAATTCTCAGAACAGTATTTTCATTCTGGCATATATTATCCTTATCTGAAAGTAACTGGGTTGGTGAAGCACAGAGACCATAATCTATGTATCCTAGATGAGGCTGGTGCAGGAAGCACATCACAGGTGATGCTCAGTGCTGTGCTCCTTTGCTATCGAACTCCAGAAGAGGGGCTCTGTATTTACCAGAAGTGGGAAGAAATGGCTGAAGATTATCAGAGCCAGGTGGAAGCAACATAAGTAAATCAGGAAAAGCCTGAAGGCTGAGGAAAGATGGAAAACTGAACGTCCTGAAAGCTTTTGATTAAAATCTTTTACCTGAAAGTTTTCTGGAATTTAACACTTTTCCATGGATTAAGCCAAAATTAATGCCCAGAAGGAGCACAGAACCGAACCCAAAATTTCGGGTTTGCTTTCTGAAGTTAATATAATAATCTCTGTATCTTTCCATCTATGTCAATCAGTAGTTAGATTTTTTTCATAAACAATGTTATTACTCTGCTTATTCATGAATTTTTATTGAAAAATCTAAAGCATAAAGAAATGGAAAATACTGTGTACTATCTACTTGGTTTCAGGTACAGTATCTGCTTTAATCAATAATGATGTATCTCTGCAGATCAAGAACAAAAATACCATCCCCACTATCAATCCTTACATTAAATTTTCAAATAATCAATATTAACTAAATATAGCTACAGTAAAATAGAGAAGCAGCATTTGTTTGTTTTTACAGGACATTATTCTGTGTGTTACATCAAAGACTTCCTTTCAAATTCACCTGATTTGAAAGGTAGAGTTTCTCCTGACTATGCAAGTTAGCAGAGAAAGTGTCTGTGTTTTATCAAATTCAGCTTCACGTTCCTTGCTGAAGCATGTTTAAAAGCCAACCGATCTATTTTTGTGAGTCATTGCAGTCCATTCTGCTGCTGTTCGGTTGAAGGAAGCTATTTTTATAATTTTTCTATTTTGTAGCAAAGGTACCAATTTAGTTAGTAGTGAAAAAGTTCCAGACATCTGTGATGAAGGCTGATAAATCCAGAAGAAATCTGCTCCTCAGCTAAAGGGAGTGAGCTGGCCTGGGAGACACTTGCACAGAGTTCTGAACTAGCGTCACAAAAACCAAAAGCTCTGCTTTGAAGCAACAGAAGGACAAAGACTCTTTTGCATATGTCAAGGCATTTGCATGTAAGTTATTTGGCGTTATATTCATCAACCTATTGTATTTATTAGGAGACAGGTCTTGAAATGGGTCTCAAAATATTAGTCTGAGAGTTTTAGCAAGTTCAAAGAAAAAAAACCAGGGCCACACTGAAAAATGCCTGAGTATCCCTTCTGGGTGCTTGAGGGACATGACCATTTTATTTAAAAAAAAAAAAAAGGAAATTTGCCTCTCATCAAATTTACCTGTGATGAGCATTAGAGTAAATCCTAACCAGCATCCTCATGGCTGTTCTTCTGTCTCCCTTGTAGGCTGAAAAACAATGACCCCCTTCCCAGAAGAAGGATTCCAGTTACATCACAGTGTCCTGGTTTGAAGGACAGGTGTGTGCTAAGGAAGGCAGGAGCCTCCCTTGGAATGGAGAATGTGAAACCCTTCCCTCTGAAGTATTGTAATTTTGAAATTAAGGGGCTCTCAGGCGAGGATATAGGAATAGGAATAACAGTTCTTTACTAGTATTTATGATAAAGTGAACAAACAACAACACTTATGGCATTAACAACAAAACAGAACCAGGAACCCGGTGCCAGCCTTCTGGGCCTGCAGGCNGGCACGGCCAGGAGGGGAAGGGATGGAGGACAGGCAGGCTTTGCTTCAGGAACGCCCCCAGGGCCCTGGATCCCGGTGCTGCAGCAGAACTCTCGGAAACAGCAAACTGGGCCAGTAGGATGTCTCGGTAGGCAGGGGGAGCGGGGGCTGCAGCGCAGTGAAACCCAGAGCAGTGCCGATGGAGCCGTGGGGGGCAGGGCAGGGGCAGCAGCGCGGCTCCTAGCCTGGCAAGGAGAGGCTGGCTCAGGATCCCGGGCCCCCCGAGCAGATGGTAAAATAGGTCTCAGTTCAGAACAGGGGTTCACTCACAGCAGAAGAAACAGCTCCACGTGAAAAGGGTCCAGCAGCAGCAGCAGCAGAGACTCCTCTCTCTCCCCAGAAAGGCAAAGCAGCTCCTTCGTGATCCCCTCCAAAGCGCAGCTTCAGCTCTCCCAGTGGTGCCTCCACCCCTGCCTTTTATCCGCCCCTCTCCTCCTGGGCTTGGCCACAATCCTTTGCTTTTCCTTAAGTATCCAGTACTTATGCTGCCCCCACCCCTGCCTTTTATCAGCCCCTCTCCTCCAGGGGCTTGGCCACAGTCCTTTGTTTTTCTTAAGTACCCAATACTTAAGAGTTCCTTAGCAACTTAATGGGAAAAAATTCTGTACAAAAGGAAAGAAAAAACTTAACCCCTAACACACAGTTCTCAAGCCCAAGAGCAAGCAACTTGTTACCATTATATTTATGAAATAAGAAACCTCTCTTCTAAAGTTGTTAAAAGACTGGAGAACAGGTGAAAATTTCTGGATGGGTTCCCGTTTTGAGATGATGTGATCTACAGTGCTTCAGAGGTCCCAGTGACTGAGGATAGCTGTGCCCTCCAACTCTCTCTGCACCCAGTAGGTTAGAGTCATGCCAGGACTTCCACGGGTAAGGGAACACAGCTTGGAAGATGGCCCTAAGGATGGTGATAACTGGGCCCTGTTGGGATGGTGGCCTGCCTTTCTCTGGGATGGGCTAGAGCAGGTTGCAAAGGTGAGGCTGCAGCCTGGGGCACACCAGCAGCGCTGGATGGCAGTGTTACACAAGTTCAACCAGCTTCTTTTAGGTTTAGGAATAAAGGCAAAAAGCATGCCATGCCTGTGACTGGAAATGTGTGGGGTAGGGAGGGGGCATCTGTAAGTCTTATTGGGAAGTACTTAACCAGATTCCCTTCATTTTGTTCTCCTATCTTGTCTCTTTTCTTTGGGGACTACTTTCCCATGCTTTCTTTTCTCCCAATTCTCTTTCTCTTTTTCTTAGTTTGTATTGAAGTGTTTCCCATGCCTCTTCTGTGCTGGCCGGGTACTGAATATGTCAGTGATAAACAGCAAAGCTTTGCTAATGAAAAAGTAGTATATAAAACTCAACAATCATAAACCCAACAAAAACCAATATCTTTTCCTCCTTCCAGTTCTTTATCTTTAGGCAGAAATGACCAGGAGGGTCAGAGTGCCTTGACACCAGCCCAGTAAATGTGCATTTAACATTAAGCTTGATAGAACCAAGTATACTACAGGGTGGAAACAATTTGTGCAGCTGACAGTTTAGTCCTGTTCTGGAGTTTGCCTGTCACTGCTAATAGCTCAGGGTGGCAATTCTAGGGATGATACTGAGGCAGAGCAGTGTGCATGTAATCCCAACACTGATACATGCACCAGCACTGTCCCTCCAGAGATGTGTGGAACATTCCTCTGGCAGGAGACGGTAAAGCAGTAAAAGCTGCTGAATAGGTATCATTGTGGCTTTGTTCCACCTGCTTGGATCCTGAGCTGGGATTTTTCTTCTGCTTTTCATCTCATTTATGAGTGTAATACCTGGGTCACCCTTTCATACAGCAAATATAATTACAGTGCAGTTACGCTGTGTGACTCTGTTTCACGATACCTATAATTACTGTTCGTTCATGTAGCTAGGAGGTTAGTTAATTGAGTGAACGTATTACGTATCAGTCTGCTTTCTCAGTTACTATCTCACATTTTATTTGCAATTGTACTTTTTGTACATACATCTGAGGGTTCACTGTGTGACAGGCATTTGTATGAGGTTAAACTTGTGATTGAGTTCAGCCTGTTTACAGCTACATGCAGGGGTTTTTGTGTGGCAGTAGTATGTCAGGTCAAAAAAAAAAGTTAAATCAACGTCCAAACTGGGAAGGCACACTTATCAGTCCTACATGAAATCAATGCCCTGCTGAAACATGAGTGGTATGAAGAGCTTAATAAGGGCAGTAGGGTTGACTCCTAGTTTTATGAGACTTTCTCTTTTATGTGCGCTGCTCTAGAGGTGATCCAGAGCTGCCTACATTTCAAATGATTGGCAAGGATCGTGACACATGGTAAATCCTTGGGATTGAGAGAAAAGCCATGAAGAACATTGCTGTTCCTCTTTCTGCCCATTCCATACAGCTCAGGTGTTCTTCTGAGTATTCTTTTGCCAGATTCAGCAGGGCTTGACTTCCACTCATGGATTATGGCTTTGCATTTGCAGTGGTGAGATTAGTTTGATAAGAAGTTTTTTTTGTTTTAAAGGAAAAAGGTTTGCCCACGTTAGCATCTTATGAGATCAATCACACTTCTAAGGCTTCCCAGGCTGGAGTCTTGCAGCCATTTGATATTAGAAGGTGGCAGGAGGCAGTTCCTTGCATCCTTCCTTTCCCTCTGCTCCTGACTTTGTTCTTTATCCTCAGATAAAATTGCTGGCAGAACCAGCAGCAGCATCTCAGACAGCAGAGAAGATCTGCCATACGTTGATGTAGGGCTTCCTCAGCCAACCTGGAGCCACTGTAGCATGGCCAAGCCAATGAGACCCTTCCTCTATGCTTTTCATCTGCTTCACTAACTTCCCCCAGGCCAAGACTTCCTCCCAAAGGACTGTGCACCTCATTGCCCTTCCCTTGCTACTCTGTCTTCTCTCCCCTTAGTCCCTGCTCCTCTTTTCTTCCCTCAGTTCCCTGAGCTGGGTGTCCAGCACAGATCAGAGGGAAGGGGTGGCTGTGCACATCTCCTACACAGCTGGCATAGGAGCCATCAGAAGCTGGTTGCATCTATTCTGTCTCAGATCCCTCAATTCCTTTTCTCTTGGATGCTTATAAATTTTTCAGGCAAAGAAAAAGTATTTTTCTCCTGGGGAATTAAATTTCAAACCCAGAGACACTGACTCTGCACTATGTAGGAAATTGTTGATCGGTTTTTATATCTTTTTGCATCTGTGACTGTAGGATTTTCAGAGAATCAGTCTTGTAGCACAGAGGCACTCCCATATTTTTAAAAGCATTGGTAACACATCCCTTAAATCTCTCAGACCTCCAGGACCCTGTCTGAAACTTTGGCATGGCAGGTACTGGGAAAGGACAGGGGGATCACGAATCACTCCAGTTTGTCGTGCCAAAAGGCTTGGTCTTAAGTCTTGCCTTTCCACTTCACGAGTACCAGCTGCTTTCCAGGAGATTGCCCTGGGGTGGAGGGAGGGGGAAGGAGCCAGTGATTGGAGCTGTGCCTTAGCTAGTTTGTACATTGTACATGTCTTTGTACATGCATGAAAATTAAGATAATTATATTTCTTATAAAAAGAGGCTGTTTGTGTGCTCTTGCTATTTATATGTATGTAGAAGGAAATTGCAGGCTACTTCCTGCCAAGTATATCCCCAGAAATATTTTTGAAACTGTCATCCAAAGGCATTGGATACCAGAGGCTGTTGAATCTCTCTCCCACTTTCTTTCTCTCTCCAAGCCCTCATATCTCACTCTCTGGCCCAGTTTTTGAGCAAAAAAAGTTTGGCTGTTTATTGCAGCGTAAAGACCTAGTATATCACTATACTGGTCCCATTTTGTGTTGCCACTAGTCCAGCTGACCTATGGATCTCCAGCATTGTAAGACAGATGGATTTTTGTAATGGCTATGCTTATTCTATAGCCATCACTTGACCTTATTCATGATTTGCATTCAAAAGACATGGGGAAACATGAAAAAAAACCTAGAGAGGGATATGTAACGAAACTGAGTCGGTACCAATCCCTTGCATCCATGTCCTGCAGCTTGTAGAGCCTCTGTTCATTGAAGTAAAGGTGATACCTTGGAAAGCAAACACAACCCTCTTCACTAAGCACTGATTAGTCAGTTATATTCCTTAAAAACACAAGCTAGAGCATATTACTTATATTTGAAGGTAATGAAACATGAAGTGTGATTCTAAACTGAAAGTAGGCATAGATCAATTCATTGCAAAGGTAGAATATGGAAACAGAGCATCTGGCCTGCAGTGTTGGTATTGTGATATGTTACCAGGAAATCTTGACAGAGAAAGAAATATTAGCAGTAGAGCTTTTTATGACATCACACATTATGCATTGTGATTTTTTTTTAAGAAAAAAATGAAAGGCAGCTCTATGCACACTCTTCCTTGCACATCTCCATCTCTTATTTGAGACATACTCCAACATCTATTGAAGTTTTTCCTATTTTTCTGTGATTCAGTTCTTCAATCGTTACTATTAGTAACTTGGATTCCTGGAGACAGCAGAATCCCCAAACACAGAGCAAGAACTGCTACGCCTTATGTTGTTTATGTCATATAAGTCGTGCAGTGTACAGTTGAAAGCATGATCCATCTGTACTTTGGAGTCATGAGGATTTTTCTATATAATAAAATGGATATACCAAATCAGTTTGAATGGGGTGAAAACTACTTAAAGAAGAGAGAGACTTAGACATTCTGACTTCTAATTGTGCTATTTTTAATACTTCATCAAAATTCATTTCTTAATCTATCTTAATTAATTTGTCCATCTTTTGTTCTTTCTTTATTAAATTGCAATTCATATATTGGCAACTTCTGAATTTCTAGGTGAAGCTAATAGCTGTGAATCTTGGATTCATAATTGGTTACAATGCACAGAGGCAAAAAACTTAATGGTCTTTCTGAGGAACTGATTAATTTGCTCTCAAGAGTGGATATAGAAACAATAATTATTTTCTGAAGGCCTTTAGCTATTAAAACCAAGTTAGAAGAAAATACAGGACTGTTTAAATTATCAGTTCTGCTTTTAACAGAGATGGCTAAAACCACTAGTGTCCCCAGTGTTCCACACAGTACTGTTTGGCACCAAGCTCACCTCGCATAAGCCGGACATTTAAATGGTTGCTCAGCACATCCCCCATACAAAACTCTATCACCAGGCTAAGGGGATTTTGGTCAGTTACACTTATCTACCTTTTTCTCTACAGTTCCAGTTTTGGAGAGATGTCATCTCCAATATTGTTCAATGTTGTGCCTGTTAGAACAGGTTTTATGACCATTATTAAGTATTGACTGAGTGCTTGCATCATGATTGTTGCAGGCTCTGAATAGGACAAGAGAGTAGCCAGAGTGTGTACCTACATGTGTCTGCGTTGCAGGGACTGGGTTTGGAGAGGTGTGGCACTAGGTGTACTTGCTGTGCCTGGGAAGGGCCCAGTTTCAGAGGGCCATGGCACTGTGAGCACAATGAGACCCTGCAGCTCTGACCAGTAGCAACAGCTGAGGGCAAAGACTTTTTCCTGCTGCATGGAGGTTTACATCTTTGCACAAATCAAAATTAGTTATCAGCCGTGACAATTGCCTGTAGTTGTGTTGTCCTTTCCTGAACGAAAATCAAACAAACAAACCCAGTCATTGAGCCGTTCTTCTGGTGCATGCATTTTGAGTAAATTAAAAAACTGCAGTTATTTCTTGTTGGAGCTAATGAGCCTTTCATTTGGGCAAGGTGGTATGTATCAGGACAGTCACCAGCTTGTATTTCCATGCCTGGTTTGTGTTTCCCAGACCATGTTGCTTCAGCTGAATGCAAAAATGGAATCTCACCTGCGGCTGTTGCTGCTTCATTTCATTTGGGCCATAAGTCTGTTCTCTCCTTGGACCAGAGCTGGGTTAAGATGCTACTTTTTAAATTAGGTTATCTTATAATATTCCTGGTTGCCTATGTTTTTTCCTCTTGCTCTGTTTTAAAGTGCATTCTTGCACTTAGAAGATGGTGATATATTCCGGATGAATGATGTCTGTGAGATAAGAATACAGCTATTTCTCATCCTTAATTTACTGTGACAATACACTGTTAATACATCTTCTTCAGCAAGCAGAAAAGCAATTGTAGTTTCTTTCAGCTCAACATTTTGCAAAATGTCAAAGCAGCATTGCATCAGAGCAAGAGTAAGGCTGATGGCAGGTTCTCAGCCTGCCTTCTGGATGGGTATATGGTGAGACAGGTTTTGCAAGCTCCTGTAAGCTTGCAAAGAAATGGTTCTCTGATCTTTTAAGTTCTACTGCTCTCCCTGAGAACCTATTTTTTGATATGTTGTCCAAGAATGATGAGAACAGAATACATGTATATTCCAGTTTTTATCTGCTCTAGAAGAGTGGTAAGAAAGACAGAGACATAATGTCTAACACATGCTGTGTTTAATTAATCCCCAAATAAATTCACGTAAAAGATAATTGGTCTGTCCCTATAAGTAATAAAGGATGCTTAGAAAACAGATCTTTATTTCTGCTGACTTTATATTGACCCTTTTTGGATGGGATTCAGGGGCCCTGAGGGGGAAAGAGGGAGAGGGTTTTCTTCTCCCCATTTACTTGAAGTACTAAAGAAATATTCCCACCCATTATGAAAGAAAAGCATGAAAAGATCTTTCGAAAATTTATTTCTTCACAAATCTAGCACAGTACGGGTCACTGAAGTTTTATTCTAAGATATATCTTTCTGTGGCATTACAAATTAGAATGCTCAACTTATCCTATCAAGGAGAGAAAACTTATTTTCCTGTTGATATATAAAGAAGGGAAATAGTTTCAGAAACAGTTAATTGCAGCTTTTCTGGGAGTAGTTGCATTTATTCATCCTCAAAATGGTTAATAGGGAGGATGACAGTGTGTTTCTGCCGTTAGCAATCATATAAGCCCCTTCTCTTTAGACACAAGGAGTCTCATGCTGGTTTGCAATATTCAGTCCCCAGAGATTCGGTTCCAGTAGTGGAGGGCTTATACCAACAGCCAAAAACTTGCACATTGCTTTTTGGCAGACGGAGCTGCTGATGTTCTCCATTAGGTCAAGCAATGTGTGGGGTTTGCCAGCCTCTGCAAGGTAACTACAATTTTGGCCAACATCCCAGCACTGTGGCATCTCTGGAGGAGGTGCAGCACATCAAGGAGGGGAAGTGGCACTGCTGCTCCTGGCTCTGAAGTTCCTTTTTCTTGTGGCCCCACCTTAGCTGCTCCCACGCTTCTCCCTATATCTGCTAGAGAGAACTCCCTCTGGGGCTGGGAAGCCAGGGATTGGGAATCCGAAAGAAAATCACATTCTGAAAGATTTTTGGAATATTATTAGCAGAAAACACAGCCACTGCCCCTGGGAGGGCAAAGAATACAGCTGCCACTGGAAAAATACCTTGTCTTGTCTCAGGATGCAGCCCTCGGTTCTGGCTACCCATCAAAATATATCCATGAAACATAGATTGCCTTCAAAACAGGTAATAAAAACAATTGGGAGAATGGCTAGATTTCCCTATGATAATAGATGGAGGAGGTGAAGTCTGTATTTGCTGAGAAGATGAGTTACGGTGTATATGGCCTCCACTATGCCAAATAATAGAAAGAAAGATCCTGTGAGTTCTGTGCAACGTCCTGAGTGCAGTAACAGGGGAATGCTGAAAGAACATTGGGAGGAAAACCAATGAAAAAATAAGAGAGAAGGGATACCTTTATCTATATCATAAGTAACCTATCTTCACGAGGTTTGTGGAGTTCAAGCCCAGCAATCACTGACACAGTTCCAGTTGCTTTCCTTGGGGCATTTAAGTAACTGCATGACTGCAATTGATGTTGTGACCAACAAAGTTGTGTCAGGATCCATCCTCTTTGAAAACCCTGGAAATTATTATTTAGCAGTTTTTTGGATGGTTAGAAGACTGCTTAAAAAATTTCCTTTCTCTTGCTATTCACAGGAAGCCATGACTTTGAGAGGCTTCGGATACCAATTCCACTTACCTGTGACAACCTCACATAGGAGGTTTGGGGTTTTTCTAATTATTGATTTCTTCCTTTTAGGGTGTGCTTTAGTGAGCAACTCTGCTGACATAAGAAGAGGATCAGCTTGGCAGATGCTGCCTGTGGTTCTACTCAACCTTCTACAGAGGCTGAGACTGATGCTCTACAGGGGAGGGTCTTCATCTCTAGCATTTTATCATCTTGAGATGTCCCAATAACTGTCCCGTTGGACTCCAAAGCCCGTAAAATCATTCCAGAACTAGCCTTTTGATAACTGGTAAGAGCTGAGGCTGCATGACGATGATATTTATTCCTGCCAGGTGAAAGGACTTGAACGAGAGGCATCTCTGAAGTGAACCAAAACTGAATGACCAGGTTCAATGTCACTATTCTACAGAATTTCAGGTACTTTTTACTGAGTTGTTCTCTGTGTTATGAAGCATAAAATTCACCATTGTTCACAGAGAGCCCTCCTGCACGATGGTGCTTGGAGTCCTCTATCCACATCATTTCTAAATTTATCCAGTAGATGGAAGAGCAGAGGATGACAAGTAGACTTCGATATTTTCTTTGCTTGAATTAATTTATAAACCTTGTTTGTAACAACATGTGATCTCAGATTACAATCACATACGTTTCTATCAAAAGCAAGGAGAGGAGAAGAGTTGGTGGTAGAAAGAAATATACTACCTTGCTTCTATCATTAAAATGACTACAATATATTACTATATGTTCGTCTGTTCTGGAAAAACAAGAGTTTTACATTTATCTCTCTAGGTTTTGGTGTTGCCCATCCTGTATTATTAGTAGCCAGACCACAAAAAATTTAAACTTCAGCTCTCAAAAACGGACTGAGTTACGACACTTGTCCAAAGAGTTGGGTAAGCTATCCAAATCCTCTGCTTGAGATACACAAAGCAGCTATGCCAAGTACACTTCGGCTTGTGTGCCTGGGAGACTAGGAGAGACTGTCCTATGACAGGCGGTAAGCAGTGGGCAGTGAGAATTCTGTGCCTTTGTTAAAAAGGGCTTGCGAATAACAGTGCTTACTCCCAGCCAGTCTCAAATTCACAACTAGTGGAATTTACCAGTACTCCAGGTTTGGTCGAGTTCAAGAAGAGCTTGCACAATGCAGATACTGGAACAGTCCAGTTTATTGAAACAATAACAAAGAAGGTTCAGCATCGCTGAATGCACTAACTAGAGGGCATTAATATATATCTATATCTGTATCTAGTAAAAGCATTAACTGGAGAGTCCTAATATATAGAGTAAATTCACTAACTAGAGGGTATTAATCTATATAGTAAATAGACTAATTACGGGGTATCAATATATACAGTAAATGCACTAACTACGGGGTATTAATATCTACAGCAAATGTACTAACTACGGGAGCTTAATATATACAGGGTCTGTCGCACAGCTTTCAATGGCCGCAGACCAGCAGCTGTTTGAGCTGACGTAGCAGGCGAACGTACTCCTGCACTGCCTTCGTGTGGGCATCTGCATTGCTCGCCAGGTGCTTAAAGAGTTTGAGCGGTTCAGCCACCTGGAAGTCTGAGGGCAAACGGATCTCCGTGGGAATCCTCTCATTGCCTAGGACGAAGTGTTGAAGTCGTTTTGTCTCCAGCGAGCAGTGGAGGTACTTCAGGATATCCATCAGTCGCTGCTGGAAATGCATCCTGCGCCACTGTGTCAGGGGTATTGTGTTCAGGAGGTGCATGACCACAGTCTTCAAGGTGTAGCTGGAGAAACCTACACCCATTAGGATGCGGCTGAGGAGCTGCAGGCACTTGCAGTGACAGCTGTCATGGGGGGCCTGCCTGGAAACATGCCTGAAGAATTTTGCCTCTGCCACAGCCTAAGTCTCAAGCCATGTTGTGCTTGGGATGCCTGCTTCTGTGGGCTGGCTGCCCACAAAGATATCTGAGTCTCCTTGCCGCACTCCAAAGATCTTCTCAACCCTGAAGCTTTCCTTGTCTTTGCTCAGCTGAAATTTACAGGAGCGGCTGGAGGGCTGCAACACTGAACGCCAGTGGCGGGACTGAGGCAAAAGCAGCCAGGCTCCTCTGACGAATTGATAAAACCAGTGGACAGTTTTCTCCACGTCTAGATAGGAGCCAGTGCAGAGGGTGTGCAGGAGGCTGGGGCCCTGTTTCCTTCTCAGCTCCTCCTCAGGGTGGTGGAGGAAATATAGCGTGTCCTCCCCCAGCTGCTCCCTCGTGCAGGTGCACAGCAGCTCCACACGGACACAGAAGTTCCTCTGGAGCATGCCTGCAGCGTCCAGCTCCAGGTGGAAGGCATGTCCTGGAGGGGGACTCAGGGGCAAAAGCACCCGGTACACAACATCTTCTGCACGGGGACTCCAGCCTTCAAAAGCGCTGCCCACTCCGACGGCTTGTTGTGGCACCGGGTAGAAACTGTCTGACAAGACTTGTCTAAAGATGTGCGTGAGTTTGTCCATCAGGTCGCTTATCATCTAGCAACCTCTCTCCAGCTCCAGAACAGGCAACTGTATGCGCTCCTCTAAAAGGCTGCCAAGGTTGCTTTTAACCCTGTGGTCATCATCTTCGTCGTTTGCATCGTGTTTGTCTCCTTCAGTTCCAGCAGCACTGACTTCCTCCCCCTTCTCCTCGTTGTTGACTTCTTCCTTTGCATCATCAGAGCCTTCTTTTCCTTCATTTTCAACATTGCTTTCTACCTTTGCATCAACATGGCTGCCTCCATAATTTCCATCCTTGTTGGTTTCTTCCACATTTGCATTGTTGCTTTCTATTTCTCTTTTTGCAAGAACGTTGTCGCCTTCTTCTTGCTGCTGGACCTCTCCTTGTGGCCACCGCTGTCTAATTTTCTTGAGTCCGAACCACAGTGCCAAGAGAAGGACGAGGATTCCGGTCACAGCCCAGAACTGCCACACGAGCAGGCCTCCCCAGGTGCCAGCACTCTGCTCTAGGGTCTCCTGCTCCAGCTCCTGAATCAGCCGAGTCATCTGCTGGTCCAGATACTCAGCACGCTGCTGCATGCGCTCCCGCGCGGCCTCATCCAGCCCATACCCGTCCTGCTGCGGGTACTGGATGAGGCCTTGCACAAGCAAGAGGAGGAACCTAATGGCAAGCATGGCCTAAGGAGGTGAGAAGGGCTTGAGTGGGGATGGGAGGGAGGGACTGATAGGGGAAGAGGGGACAGGAGCCCCAGGGATCTGAAGGCAGGAAAGAGGGGGCCAGGCAGCTGGCAGGCTGTGAGGCCTGTGCCCTGCCAAAGGCCCGCCTGCCAGGGACTGGCCTCTGGATGCCCGGTGAGAACCGGCTCACCGGGTACTCGCGTTCCTGCCGTGGCCCTCGTTCAGCGTTCAGCACAGCCTCCCGTGTGCGTGCACGCTCGCCGCTCGCCGAGGCTGTACTGGGGCAGCGTTACCTGCTGCTTCTGTTGACAGCTGCCCCCATTGTGACACTGGTCTTGTGATGTCACAGGTGCCAGAGTGCATCACGGCCAGGCCAGCCCCGCCCTCCATCTCTACCTCAGCTCAGTGACTCATAGTGGCCTCGGGCAGCCAAAGACCTGACACCGCAAAGTGCAGAGCCATGGGTCATAATGGACCCCCAGGGGCTCCCTGGGCTAAAGAGCTGAAGCCCCTCCAAACCCTTTACAAATAGGAAATTGGGTGATGTGACCCGTGAATGCTTTGTTCCTGGAAATCTCCTGCTGTGAGATGGAACCAGTTCTCTTGGTGCTGACCTCTGTGCTTGTAGGGATGCTTTTGGGACCTAATTGACACCCCTGGTGCATAGTGACGAACATCCTGGTGGTGACATGGGGCTTCTCCATGGCAGGATCTCAGTTCCTGCTGTGCTACTGCGAGAGAACCTTGCTTCCAGAGAGGCAGTTCCCAGGGGTGATGAGCAGGTTTTGGGGGTGATTCCCAGTGTGCAACTCCCACTGCCGATAGAGCACGGAGCTCTGCATGTCCAACAAGTTCATTTCTGTGGTGCCAAAGCCCTGGAGAGCGTCTGGGATGAGCAGAATCTTGCTTGTCTCCTCAGTGACTACAAGGAGGCCCAGCAGCGCTGCCTCTTGCTTGGTCCCTGCCCAGCCAGAGCTGCCAGGGAGATCCAGAGCCCATATGAAATGGCCAGCAAGGCCTGAGAGTGCAAGGGGAGCACAGGGCAAAAATCATCTTTGTAGCCACCATGGTCTTCAGTGGCTGCTGCACCAGGGAGACCACTGAGAGGAGGACTGTGCTGCAGAAGGATTCTGGTTTTCTTGCTGATGCCCATATATCCCCCTCTTTTTGCCTGCAGGATGATCTCAGATTAATGCCATCGGCTCTCAACAGCTGCTCCACCGTACATCTGTAGTCATGGAAGCCAAAACTTTGAGTATCTAAGTAACCCTGCATTTTCTCTTCAGTTCATTTCGTCCTTCCTGCCCATGTGACCCCTTTGACTTGGTGGTTAGTGGACAACATATCTTCTAGTTATGTGTTTGTGTCACGTACATTCTCTGATGTTTCTACATTGCCTTTTCATAATATTGTCAGAGGGGTTAGGAGGGACATAAAGAGAGGTAGGAAGGAGATAAATACGCAGAGAGAATGCCGAGATAGACGTTTGAGTTGCACCTAAATGAGTTAAAACCTAGAAGCCAGTTTCAAATGCAGTCTAGGCCCCCTGTTCCAGGTAGAGTCGTCTTCATTTGTTACTTTTGTTTTCCTTTGTTTTCCAGGCAAATGGATATGTCCTGTAGCTTCCTGGCCACTATGTCATCTGATGGAAGTGCAGAGAATGTGTGTGGCCAGGCCTTGGGTGATGAGAGCATTTTGGTAGCAAATGGCTGTGTTAGATAAGGTGTACACTGAACTTGTGCTCCACACCTTGGTGGACTGGTGAGTTGGACTGATTGTTGGAGGTGAACACACAGATCCTTGTAGATGTGGACAAGATGGTAAAATTTCATCTTCATTGAGAGCTTTCAGGGTTACAAAGCAAAAAAACCATGAAATCTAATAAAGAACAGAAGCTTGGTTGTTATTTCAAGGTGACAAGTGAGGCCAGCTAGGCTATATCTCCAAATGTCGTTGCTAGGCTTTTGATTTGTGGTACCGTACTTGAACGATGCAGTTTGGAAAGTCAGTGTATCAGACATGCAGAAGCAATAAAGACTTAGCCTGCTCAAGAGGTAGAGACACTGGAAATACTTCTGGGTTTTCCTGATCATTCCAAAAACTGAATAGCTGAGCATCTTGGAGGAGAGATATTTTCTTTTATATTCTGAAAGTGTGAGGAGGACCAGCTGGTTCACCAGGACAGGGTGAATAGAGCTGGTTTTTTAGCTTGTGTGGGTAAATTAAAGCTCACAACCACATGAACTGATCTGTGAGCCTTTTCTAAGTATGTTCTACCTGTAATACCATGAAGGGTATTATTCCTTTGGACATACCATTCAAAGGAGCAAAACTTAGCATAAGGTCTCTAGGTCACTGAAAATACAAATATTTTACTCAAAGTGAGATAGTTCAAAGAGTATTAAGGACTTTCTTTCTCCATCTTTCAATGGTTACACTTTCCCATATGTTATCGCCATCAGCTGCTGAGCTAAATCTGAAAAAGGCTTTTGGGAGGGAGGGCAATGACAGACCGTGGGAGACAGGCAGTATCTAACAGAGTTAGATACTGAGTTATTAGTACACTGCTACTTTTAAATACTGAGTTATTAGTATTGTTAGATACAGAGTTATTAGTATTTGGGGATACTAATAAAAGTGTACCTCAGGATACGTCCCATAATTATATATTTGAATGAAACATGAAATCTGCTTTACCTCTGCTCAATCTCCTTCAAAGTCGGAGTTCTGTTAATATTTTAATAAAAAAATTTCCTGGGAAAAATATGTAAAAAAAAATAAAAAAGGAGAAGAAAGACTGAATTTTAAACAACTATTTTGCAGAAGGTAAAATTTGAACTTGTAAACATTTGTACTGAAAGTATGTGCTGAGTTGCATTAGCAGACCATGCTCACAGAGCAGTTACAGATACTTCATTGTCAAAATCTAAGGATGAGTCCCATGAAGCTCCACAGAGGATTGCTATACATCTGGTAGTACTCATTAATGAGTTGGTGGATGACACAAAAAGAATCATTATTAAATTTGCAGATAATTTCAGGCAGCAAGAGACTGCAAGTATTGTAGAGGAGATGACTAAAATACAGTGATCTTGATAAATTGCAGGTATGATCTGAAAAGTGTGGGTAGCATTCAGGATGAATGAGGGCTACATTTAGACAGGAACAAGAAACTGCAGAAACACAGGACAGCAAGGAACTCTTCTCAGAACAATTGTGTGGGAAAATACTTAGCAGGCTTCCTAGAACACAAATTGAACAGAATGAAATAATGCTGGGCTAGTGCAAAACAGGAGGATGCTGCCCTGGGCTGTCTTTGCAGATGCAGAGTGCTCTTCTCAGCACTGGTGAGGCATCAGTAAAAGCGGTGTGGATACAACAAAAATGTGAAGCAGCTGGAGGTGGTCCAGAGGAGGGCAATCAGAATGGTGAGGCATTGAAAAAACAAGCTGTAAGAAAAGAAAAGTGACAGTGTCTAATCTGACACAGAAAAATGGGTAAAAGACTTAAAAAATGAGAAATTCTGCTCCAAAGAGAACAGTGGTAATCTGCTTTCTACATCTATAATGGAGGACAAGAAATAAAGGGCTCCCATTTTAACATGAGATTCCTCTTCTATATGAGGATGAAACCTTGTACAGATAATATTTCACTAAATAGTTGAATAAATATGATATCTCCAGCACTAAATATCTGTAAGGACTTGTAAATTTAGGTATAGTAGGGTCTACCCTGAGCAATGAAACATACTCAGTGATTTTCAGTCCCCTTCTAGGCTACAAATTTATAAGAAGCAGACCCCCACCTTCTGCTGAATAATTTACACATTTAGTTAAAATTAACTATACTGTTCTAAATGTGCATCACTGCAATCAGCTTCTGAGGAATTTGGCCTTCAGTCTCTAGGAATGTAAGCAGGAACAAGTTGAAAATTTCAGAATTTGTAACTTGTCAAAATTT
Source organism: Picathartes gymnocephalus (assembly GCA_013390045.1). Taxonomy (NCBI): domain Eukaryota; kingdom Metazoa; phylum Chordata; class Aves; order Passeriformes; family Picathartidae; genus Picathartes; species Picathartes gymnocephalus. The sequence continues at coordinate 119,002 of WEKY01042094.1, forward strand.
GGGCAGATTTTCACAGAATAGCGTATCCTTGTCACCAATGCCCATCTCCCTGACACATTTTTAACAATAGTCTCAAAACATCAGCATATTCAGTTATAAAAATATATTTAACATGGGCAAAAGCCTTTTTTTCATCAAATCTCCTTGAAGCTGGTTAAACTGAGTTTGCTGAAACATTAAAAATAAAAGAAAAAAAGAAAATAAGAATCCAGACTTTTGCTGATCCATAAAGTGAAATATTGTGGCCCAAGCAGTTGAAGATGGAAGATTCTCAATCATGCCTGCCACAGTTATTTATTTGAAAGAAGATTTGAAGATTCACTGTTTCATTATCATTTATAAGGTGCTTTTTGATCCTGACACGATGTGTATTACATCTTTTAAAGCTTTGTGGGGTTGTTAATGGCAATGCAAATTTAAAGCCGTTTCCTGGATAATTAAGGAAAAAAAAAATTAAATTCATAGTTTTTTTAAAATAAGCCCTATGTGTGATTTTGAATTATGCATTGTGCAAGTGTTTTGTTGTCACATTCTAGTTTAACAGAGCGGACCAGTTTGAAATGTGTTTTAATTGAATTGGCCTGTATCAGTCTCTTTACTGTCATAGCTGAGCATTGAAGTAAGAACTGTGTTTCAAAGAGAGTGCTGCTGGTGGAGTTGTTCTGGCTGGAGAGGGGGAAGATGAGACCAGAACTGAGCCCGGGGATCCATCTCATATTTCACACTGCTGAGATCTGCAAAACTGGCATCTGGATTCCTGGCTTTGTAGGGAAGGGAGATTGACAAACCTAGGAAAGGATGACAGCACTCCAGTGAGGCAAACCCTCTTATGGTCTTCTTGTGCCCAGCAGAGAAAAAGAAAGATTCTTCTTGGCACAGCTATGAGCATCTGAGGTTATGCTTCAGCTTTGAATCTCCAAATGTCTTTTCCCACTGTCCCTACTGTGAGCCTAGAAAAATCAGGTTTCCTAGGCTAATATCTGTTTTTTGAGTCCTTCTGCTGCCCACTCATTTTAGTGAATGCTGTACAACTGACCTTGACTCAGATCTCTTCCCTGTACAGTACTTTCTCAGCAGCAGACAAGCTGGAACAATAATTGAAAATTATTATAAATGTAATAAAGAAATGTTAATTGTCACTTGAATTTGAAGGCGAGTTTAAGGACTTTTCTTATACAAAATGTAGAAATATTTGACTGCTTAGGTTTAACTGCTGATAATGGGAAAAGAAATAAAGAAACAAAATGAAGTAACTGAATATTCACCAAAAGCATGTCAAATGTTACACTTCCCTGCCAAAACCAGAACATGCACTGTGATGTTTAGCTGCGTAAATTAGCCAAAGAAGAAGTGGCATCATCTGATTTAGATAAATCACCAACACCCTGCAGAATTTTTGTAACTATTACAGAAAAGATTTTATATATAAAAATGTCTCTGTACATAAAGTGAACATATATAGATAGATACAGAAACACAGAGACATGCATTTCAATACTTGAACTGTGTTGGTGGGTACTATAAATCATCCAAGTACAGAAAAGAAACATGGTTCATGGTGATGTTTGCAGTTTCTTTCATATGGTAAATGCTTTTTCAAAACCATGAGATGATATAGTTTCTGCTGTGAAAAATGCATAGTTTAATAAGACACAGATAAATACTGGTGAGAGAGGGATATAGCATACAAACAATATGATCAGGACTATGAAAGGCACTTGTTGCATCTTTCTGGATTTAAGGGTTTTTTTAAACATATTTCATGCCTTCCTCCACACTTCAGGTTCCTCATTCCCACTATGCAGCAGTTCCCATCAGAGCTTATGTAATTAATCATCATAAAACCTATTTCAAACAGAAAAATGTCCAGAGGAAACTTTTGCAATATTACAGAAGAAAAAGGTCAAGAATGTTATGATTTATTCAAAGTACTACTTCTGAAGCTTTTCCAGACCAGCAGGTAAAGACTAGTTGGAGAAAACCTGAATTCTATGGGAATTCACACATTTCTGCCACTTAGTGCCATGAGTTTTCATAATATTTGGCTACCTGACATGGCAGAAGTTGAGGCTCTACCATGTTCAGGAAAACTTTATAAGTTCAGATCAGATGGATGGAGTGCAGGCAGAAGGCTGTTCTTGACTAAAGGACAGAAAAGAATAAACATTGATAGATATCAAAAAACTGATCTCCTGACAAACTAAAAGAGGATGTGGAGAGATCTTAGCAATTGGTGCTAAGATGGTATAGAAGAATTTAAAATCCCCTCTACAGTCCTCTCTTTAACACAGGAAAGTATGAGACTGTGCTAATTTCCTCACTCAGCCAGTGCTCTGACTTTTTCAGATGTGAGATTGCCAAGGCAGAAGAGAAAAGGATACCTCTGCTATGTTTGAGCAAGAACCTGGATATTGAGGGAATGGAGTCCCTCCTCCTCTGATTAGTTGTATTGCTTTTTGTCCATTTTGGGATTCGACGTAAGACAAAGCAAAGCAAAGCTTCTTACACAAATCTCTTTTTAATACTTTTGGCAAACAGGGTCTTCCAGACTTTCCCAGGTGGATTTACAAAGACTGTGAATATTACTTTCCCACTTTCCCACAGCGTTCTTTATTGATAAAAATGAACATAAGAACTGCCACTAATGCTCTTCTGATGTCTTTAGCTTTTAAAAAAAAAAAAAATTCTCAATACTTTTGGTTTTGTGATTTTCCTAGATGTAGGATGCAAGTTCTTCCGTGCCTGAAATTCACCACCATGTCTTTTTTGCCTGATGATAACAAGTCATCAAGAAGTTTGTTGTAAGTCATGCAAAATTGAAAAAGCATTAGAGCTGGCACAAATTTCATGTTTGCAAAGGCAGCTGAAATCCCTTTGCACAAAGGGAGGAATTAAGTGAAGCTCAAAAGGCCAGTACACGCTGCCTCTGAATGGTTCCTATTAAGTTGTCTTTGTTCTTTTAGCTTGCATGATCCTTGTAGGTGTAGAACTGCCAGTATACGTTACTTGCATTTTTCAGTCTGACACGTTCAATTTCTGTGAAACACGTTAACATGGATCAATGGAAACCTCCGTGGGCTGAGATCCCCACAGGAAAATTCTCCCTGCAGAGAAAGCACTTACACTCGTATAAACCCAGCAGATGTGGCATCATCTCCTACACTGTGTTTCCTTAAAGGGTATGCAGGAGGGACTCAGCCACAGCAAGGCTCCTCACACTTGACTCTTGAAGGATAAAATCTCCTGAGAATCTCTGAGATGGAGGTGGAAGGAAGAGCCATCTTTCTGCAGACTTAGTGTGTTTTGGTGCTTCATGCCTGCATCTTTCTAATTGCTCCCTTTTTCTGCTGAATTCATATGGAACACAGCACACCCAGTAGAGATTTAGGGGTTTTAAAGCACACTTCCAAAAAGACAACCTAGAAATCACAGAGGGGTACCATGAAACAGTATCTGAGAGCACCGTATGTAGCATGCAGTAAAAAAGAGAGCAAGCATCACTTGACCTGTTGTTTATTGGTCACAATGACAGGATGCACAGTAACTTTTTTCTTCTGGTAGGTGAAGTAAGGTAAGAAAAATTAGTGGCACCCCACAACTTGCTCCTGCTGAAAGCTGGCATGAGTCTGTACTGCCTGTAAATGTCCAAATTTGCTAGTCAAGCTAGCCACCAATTTCATACAGTTAATTGAATGTTTGCAAAACAAAGGATCCTTCTGTAAAAAGGCTGAGGAATTCAAGAGTGCCTCTGCAGTCTGATACTCAAAAATGTACCATAAAATAAGCAAAGGGCTTTGAGCTGACACTTAAAAAAATCTATAATAGGTGCCATAAAAGATGTGCTAAAACCTCTTTAAAACTACAGAGAAACTGTAACATAACAACCGCCTGAAACAAAATAGGAGAGAAGAATTAATCCACCCGGCAAGGCCTTATTTAGTTTGCTTTAACAAAATCTGTAAAGCCTATTGCTCTGCTCTTCTAATGATGTAGGCTAAGACACAGGAGATAAGAAAAGCCAAGACACTGAAAGCTGTTGTAAAACTAGGTCACTGTTAAATTAAACATTTTATGAAAAATAGAACCTGCCTTGAACAACTCTGAAAACCTCTTTGCTTTTTTCATGCCCTCTGCCAGAGAGAGACACTTATTCCTGTTTATTGCCTTCATGAGAAAAAGCACCACTTCAGTGACGTCTTAGCACTCACCTCGAGCCAGCAGCTCCATTTTTTCTTGTAATTAACAGCTATTGAATATTTATGGAGTAAGTGCTACGGGGCAACACTTACTCATTTGATCAACAATGCTGTTGGTTTGCAAACTGAAAGGAAAACATTGGCCCTACCTCAGAGCACCGCAACCAGTGCAGCTGCAGCAGCTTCTGCTTTTCTGAGCTTTTCAAGCACCAGGAGAGGAGGATGCTACTGGCAGAAAGTTAGCGATATCTACTCCTCCTTTTTTCAGATGATCACAGGAGAACATGCTGTGCTGTGACTCTTTGCCATGTAAAGAAGCTGTTGGAATACCCTGGAGACTTCCACTGTTGAGCTGTGAGTACGAGTTAGCACAAGCCCTGTGAGCATGTGTAACTCTAGTGTCAGCCATGGTATGCAGTTTGAAAGTTGCACGTTTTGAAGCTGATAAAATGACCTCTTTACAGCAATGAGGATAATACAGCTTTGGGAGAGTGTTACTAGGCATGGGGGAAGTTTTCTACTGCTGCAGTCTTCAGTAGAAGATACGATAATTTTATAAAGGGTGTGTTTTTTGTCATTGAAATCTGTCTCTGGGATATAGAAAAGCTGACCAAATATTTTCAACAGGAGATGTTAGTGAAAATGAAAATCTAGCTCAGCTTCTTCAGTTTTAATGATGTATCATTAGGGACAGGAGATGTTCCGTACCTGGTGTGGACCATGGTGGTCTCTTCTGGCTTTTAGATCTCATTATATAATACAGTGGAAAGGGAACAGTAAAACTCTGCCCTCCTGGCCAAAAATATGCATGGCAGTCCCACCCCATGCATTCTTCCCCAGTGCTTACTGAGCAAAGCAGTGTTTCAGATGCAAGGTCTTTTTCTGCAAACACTGCTGTATGTGTGTAGTTCTACATCAACTTGAGATGTCCCACTGATCAAAACGGAACTGTTCTGCATCTCTAATCACACTCATCAAACTGCTGGACTCTCCTACTGGGAAGGAGGCTAAACTGAGGAACAATTGCTGTGATGAACCAAGTCTGACTACATTGTTTTCAGCATAAGGATCAATGCAAATACAAATCTAGCTTGGTTTTATCTGGTTTTAATTATGTATCATTTATTTCAGTAGTTAATGCATGAAAGTAAAAAATGTTGCTATGCCATTTTTCTTCATAGCATGTATTACTTCAAGGGACCAAAGAATCATTGTTACATGAGAGAAACCACTAGGCAAAGATTCATTTAATTATAGTATAAAATGGAGAAATAGGGCATGAAATATTATCCAAACCTGAAATGCCATTTAAATTATATTTATTTATCATTTGCCTTTCCTTTTATTTGTACTTTTTGGTTACAATTTCTTCAGCTGAAGAAATGATTAAAATGAGCATGGGGGTCACATTTGCTTTAATGTTTCCATTCAGCTTCCTTTCTCAGCATCATGTGCTGCTGTAGTATGGTAATACTCAGGCTGTATATACTTCCAGAAAACATATGGGTAATTTCTTTGAATTGTAATGTTAATACAAATATGAAATAATTTCTATCTTGTACTTTGAAAATACCATTTTTGTAGAACTTGCATTTTAGTCTGAGTTTACCTGATATATTCAAGCATTTAGATTTGTTGGCTACTGCACGCACACTCCTTTGAGGGAGCTGTGAGAACAAAGACTGTGTAGAGCAGTCTTGAAACAATTTTTCCTGAACAAACCTGATATAAGACACTGAAATATTTAATTGTTGATATTACATGTAGTTATACCCCAGCATAACTCTATATGACTACTGATTTAAAATGCTTTGCTGAGAAAATTTCTGTAAAAAAAGAAATCTTTTTTTCAGAGGTTGCCATTCTGTCTTTCCTGCCTTTGCCAGACAATTTTGTGTGGTAAATAGTATATAACATGCTTGGGTTAATCCAAAGGGAATGAAAAATAGTTTAAATTCAAACTTGATATAAAGAGAAATATTTTTTAGATTAATTTTATTTCAAAAAAAATCCCAAAAATATCCTATGATGTTTGAGAGGTGCATTCTCTTTGAACAAAACAATCAGGGAAGGTCCACCAAGATCAAAATGTTTCAACCTGCCACAGAAGTTTTTAAATGCCCACAGCTGAAATCTGAACCAAATCAATTGAATCAACACCCTGTAAAGTCTAGTAAGAGTCAATGAACTTGTGTGAGGCATAACTGCAGAATTTTGCCACTTAGATGCAATTTTGAGTGTGACAGGGAAATAAATGTATAGTCTGTTTTGATGAAGAACCTTTTTGAAGAATCATGTATGAACTCTGCAAGCTAGGAACTGGCATTTGCAAGACTAAGGAAGGAGTAGCCAGTAACTGTAAAGATGGATATATGGATCCAGTAGAAATGGAAGTGATGCACAGTTTCACCAGAAATATTTTTTCTTATTAATTTAATATTTGAATTACTGCAGCAGTTTAGTGTACAAGACATCACCAGAAATTGTGCTAGGAAGACTACAGCCATAAAATAAGAGGACATCCCTGCACTTGATAGCTTTTGGTGTCAATCAGCAGACTTATGAAATATAAACCTGGTTTTGATAAGCTCCAGGATGTTAAGAAATGGAGGGAACAGGGACACCACACAAAAGCCTTTAGGGCAGGCTACATAGGTGAGTAAAGGAGCCTTTCCTCTGTGCAGCTGGCAACCTCATTGTGAAGAGTTTCAACTGCGATAATGAGTCTGATGTGTGGGAATCAAACCATGGAAATTGACAAACTGGCACAGAGATGCGCGTGGGTGCCTCCTGTCAATGGTCTGCCCTACTGCATCCCAGCACAGGGCTCTCAGACCTGAGGATCAGTTTGGGGCAAGGTGGGCTTAACTTGCCTTCTGAGAAAAAGGCATGAAAATCTCATCCAATAGAGAAATCAGTGGATAATACCCCTAGGAAGTAAGCAAGCTACTTTGCCCTCCTAGTTAATATGTGGAAACTTATTCTAGTCAACAGCAACCTCTTTTGCCCATGGGACAGGTCTGTGTAAAGAAGCTGGGTCTCCAAGCTGTTTTGTTGTAGTTGTGGTGCCTGTTAAGATCGACGACGGTGTGCTGAGCCCAGGTGTTAGGTAGGGAATCCTGGCTGTTGGAGGAACGTGACCACGAGATGAGGCTTTTCTGGTTTCAGACGGAGGACTTTGCCAAACACTTTAATTGTGCCACTCAATACATAAACAAGATTGCAAGAGAGATACAAGGCTCGCCTTCGGCTCCATGCCTTCCTTCGGGACTGCGCCGAGTGCCCCAGCAGCGGCCGGGGTGGCGGGACACGGAGGCTGAAGTTCCCCTGCGTCACCGCCAAAAGGCAGCCGGCTCGGCACCGAGGGGAAGCGGCGCCGGGCGGAGGCGGCGCGCCCGAGCCGCCCGCAGCGGGCGCTGCTGCGGCGGGGCTGGGGCCGGG
>WEKY01042094.1:128483-152285 GCA_013390045.1 Picathartes gymnocephalus
TTTTTTTTGTAATGCCAGATTTATTCTAAACCTGCAGATCAGAAGAACTAGAAATTTTTTACTGTAGGGTTATGATCCATAATACTTTCTCACCAGCTGATTTGGAACACTTTCACTGTACTTCCTTGTAAATCTGCTTTAAAAAGAGGTCAGATGTTGAAGAGCAGTTATTGACTTGGGGGCATATTGTTACAAGCACAGAATAATAGTGTTCATTGCTTGAATATGTGTGTGAAATGCTGAAGAAACTGTTTAGACTCGGCCAATACTGACTTTATTTTTAGATGAGCTGTTCCTTTTTCTAATGACCTGAGTGATAGAACAATTGATGACAAACATTCCAATTTCCTTCCTAACCGGCTACAAGTGTGATGGATAAGATAGTCCTTCTTTTTCCCTTTCTGAACTGTATTAGGGGGAAAAATAGTGATTTGCTGCACATCTTATACTGAGGTTTATGGTAATAGAAGATTGCTGTTCACCTGATTTTTCTGGTTTTTTTTCCTTGCTGCCCTTCCGTCTAAGAAAAGTTGCAGCATAGAGTAATTGTCAATGCTACTTACCTTAGTTTGTCTCTGACAGTTCCTGTGATGCAGGTAGTACAGATACCTGTTTTAATCAATGATGCCCGCGTATAAGAGGAAAAGGTGTGTCCTCTTAAAGCAGCAGCTACCTCCTTGCTAATCTCTTGCAAGGTGTTTCAGTGTCTTGTGTGTAACTCTGGTGAGCATACTTGTATGGCAGAGGTGAGCAGAGCACTTTTCATTCGTGGCAGTAACTCTGCTTTTGTTAATGCTTCTGAGGCAGCTGAGGAAAGCTGAGTGTATGGACAGGAAATGCTAGGCTTTGTTGTCGTCCATTCGAGCAGGCAAGAAGGGGAGAAAAGGAGAGGGCAGTCCTGTCCCAGCAGACTGCAGCAAACTAACAGATGGCAGGGAAAGAGAAGAAGCTAATATATGTGGTGTAGCAGGAAGAGAAAATAGCTGCAGTGTGTCATTTTAACGTGGTACATTGGGATGCTATGTTAGTCTGTGGTGAAACTTCGCGATCTTGCAGTGCCGTGGCTCAGGCTTCCTAGCAGAAATACAAGGGTGTTGTGGGGTGATGATTTGTTTTCTTTCCTTGATAACCATACGAGTCCTCAGCTTTTCAAGAACGAGCAACAATTAACGTGGGGGCTTTGGCTGGGTATACCTTTGATTTCTGAATCAAATACTGCAGTTGTACAGTGGCAGCACAACAAGGGCAAGCTGCTGTTCCCATGCCCAATGTTACAAGAGTACAGTTTTGCCCTTATAATGGGTTATTGTGTTGTTTGTGCTCGTTACATGGAGCTTCAGTTTCTAGAAGCACACCTTGGCTCTCTAGAGGGGAGATTGTAGGAACAAACAGGTCCACTTCACTGAGCAGCTCTGGACTGTTTCAGGTAACAAATATTGCACTTAATTGTCAGAACTGAACTGCTACTGGTTCCTCCTGGGACTCTTCTCAACATCTTCATGGCTGCATTATTATCTATGTCAATTCACACCATGGCATTATAATTACAAAGAAAATCTGGGTAGAATACAAAAATTATGTTGATGATTTGGGAGGGTATTTCGTCATGTCAGACTTTGAACTGCTGTCCCCAGTGTGGTGTAAGATAGCACACTGCTACGTGAAGTATCAAACTGCATGGTGGCCCTGCGTTATTACTGAAGGTGTAGTAGTACTTTTCACCCTGCTCACGTGCAGCTTGGTCTGCATGAGACAAGTTGGCCAGAGCTGTGCTGGCCAAGTACATTTCAGAAACTTCTGGGTGGCTGTAGGTGGTAATGGTGGTTTTTTTCAGAAGCATCTGGTCAGACCCTTTTTTCCTGTGGACTTACACATCTGACTTCCTCAGGCTACAAAATTTCCTCTTTGCATCTTTGAGCACTTACATATAGTTGAACATCTGTCTGCATATTTTGAACTGAATTATTGTGTTCCTACATCTCTAAACCAGTTCTTTTCCTGCAATTTCTGCCTCCATTCTTCATCTTTTAACTTTCTGTATGGTGACTGTGAGAGCAATGCTTGCATTTTGGTGGTGGTGGATTTATGGGGGTGTAGGGGTGACTGGAGTACTTCAAAAAATTTGGTGTATCTTTATATTTTTGAAAAGATAAAAATAGATGTATCATGGAGAGTTCTATTTTTTTACTTGATTACAACTTTCCTTCAATAATATAGTGGCTTTTAAAGTTTATAAAGGATGATATTAGTTTTAGTGTATCCACAGTGTTTTCTTCATCTATATAAAATTTACCATGAAAAGGCATTTCCATGATTTCAGTTAGTGTTTCCAGCTGGAGTAATAGCATATTGTGGTGACTGAGGAATGAGCTAATTTCTGTTGTTGTGCTCTATCTATGAAGAGGAGCAAGAAAGAGGAGCTAATTTGTGTTTTTCTTGTTGGTTGTCAAGCTCTAGAAAGATTGGAGTCAAGAGAGACTGCTGCTACCCACTTATGTTGCATCAAATCTCATACTATTTTTTAACTGCAGCGGGTGGCAAAGAATGTGGAGAGAAGGAATGAGAAGATTAAAATTTCAGTGAGCAATAAGGTTCTGACATTTTGACATCCCAGGAACTCTGCTTTGTCATGCTGGAAACAGCTGTCTGTTCCTAGACTCAGCAGCACAGGTACTGCCCTTTGCCTGCACAGGAGTGATGGGGACCATGAGGCAGTGAGGAGGAATTAGTGCCGCACTTTTGCAGGAATCTTGTGTTACACAATATAAACATTATCCTGATGATAAAGAACAGTATTTCATCTTTTTCATTGTGCTTATAGGACCTGGCATCAGCAGTGAAAGGTTCACGGGGTAGTTAAAGATCCTCACACTACAGGCCTACTATGCTACAGGAATCTCTGTTTAGCAAATGATGACTAATGTCTTGAAAGTCAGAGTTTAGATTCCAATTTACTGCTCTGTCATTTGTTGTGTGAACGTGGGAAGTCACTTAATTTCACTGTGATTTAGTTTATCATTTTGTAAAAGAAAATACTATTTGCCTGTGTCACAGATGAGCAATTAGTTTTAGATTATGTGTTCATCAGTGTAAGAGCAATCTGGCAGAGACATTTATTAGCTCAATTAAACCAACTGTCTTTACAAGACTATTATAGTATAACAGAAGCAGTAGTAAAGTATATTAGTATTTATAATGTATGTAGCCTATATTGGTATTTGTAGCAGTCCAGTTATGGCATTGTGCAGTTCAGGTTAAATGAACCACAGCACTGGGATTTGTAGGCTCTGCTGAACTGTGTGGATGTGTGGTGTGTGGACTTGAGCTAGCTAATTCAGGAGTGGCTTAAGTGCTTTTTACATTGCAATTACCGAAGTGATTTGTATGTAATTGGCATCTGAAAAGGCTGTGTGCTGTTGTGATAAACAGCAGAGCAGTGAAATCATAGTATATTGCATCATGTCCTTGAAGTAGGTGGGATGCAACCAGTTGTGTTCATTTGCACCAAGGGTATTTCATGGTGCCACGTCTTCAAGGACACCTGTGCTTTTGGGTAGCAAATTTCCCATTTTATTTGATTGTAGGGTACTTGCAATTTTCCATCCTCTTGAGAATGAACAACCGGCAAGAACTCTCAGCACTTCGGGACATTTTAAGTGAGATTATGCAGTTGCTGATCAATGCGGGGCTGGATTGGTTCTATCAACTTGCGTAAGATTGCTTGAAGGGAACTTCATTTCAGCAAGCTCTGTTGGGAACAGTTTAGGTGGAGTAAATCTGAATTTGGAATCTAACAAGCACTGGGGCCTATGTTTTCTTTGTTTAGGGTTTTTAAAAAGATTTTAGTATTTTCTTCTCAGTCTGTATGTATTAAAGCATCCATTATTTTGTACCTTTTCATTCAGTTTTATATTTGAATCAATTTTCTTCAGTTTTTTTCAGCTTACTGGATACAATGAAAAACACAAAGTGCAGCCCATCCCCCAGAACTAGCTTACTGTAGTTGCAATTAGTATTTTCTATGGTACATGAAGGCAAGGCACTTTCAGAGATGGTCTATTCGATGGACCAGCTTCAAAGAACAGGATGCTCTTAGCACACCTTAACTGATCCAGTGGAAGATTTATATTGGAGAATGGATTAGAAGTCTGCCCTCAAGCTCTGTATTATCAGTACAGTTACCCGTTTTGCACAGGGAATGATTCTGGCCAATAAGCTGGCATTGTTGCAAAACAAAATACAACTTGAGCTTTGTAACCGCTCCTCCTTGCAGACTGATAGCGCTGAATAAATCCTGCTGTAGTTTGGGATCACCAATTCGCATGAAGTTCAAAGTTGAGCTATAGCTATCTCTTTGCATTTCTAAATTTATATAGCACTGAGACTTGTTTTAGTTAAATATTCAGCATATACTTGCTATCACATTCATTGTAGCTATCCTTGGTAACAGCATGTTGGCTCAGAGCCTTTCCAAGAGGCCTTGTGCTCACAGCAGTATTATTTTATTGGAAGGGAGGTTGATTACCAGTGAATGCTGCATATTTTCTGAGTTCTTTGGAAGAGGGATGGATGTATTAGAGGCAGTTTCTTCCTGGTATAGCATCATTCTGGTCCATTAAAAGTAAATTTACTATGCAAGTGCCCATTTTAACAATTGATTTCATAAAAGAAAAAAATTGCCTAGTTAACCAGCAATTCATACGTCAATATTCACTACCATCCATCTCCATTCCATTTTTCCTTCTGGTTATCTTGGGAACTCAGGACCTAGTCAAAGTTAGATGCCAAAAATTACTTTATATTGACTTCCACCCCTATGTTCCCTGGATGTAACATCCACGTCCAGACAGTATTTTCAGCATTCTAGAACAGCTAAGAATATTTGCAGATTTAGAAATATATAATATTGCATATCCTTGGACAGAGGGGTCTCAGACCTCTGGCCCTCAGCTGGTACCTCTGTGGCCTGAGGATACAGTGATTGTTGTGGATGTTTTTTTTTTTTTCAAGCACAGTGTTTAAAAAAAAGGTGATTTTGTCCTGCAGCCCACCAGAAGGATGAGGTTATGCATTGTAGACATACCTGTAAGATGTTTTGAGGCAAGTTTCCACAGGAGAAGCGCTTAGTTTCTGAAGGGCAATGTACCTTTAGGAAATGTCTGTGAGACTAGTAGAAATTGGAAATCCCAGCCTACACCAGGATCCCAATTTCCCTAAAAAGAAGAAAAAGGGAGTGTCCTGGAACTGGATCCTCTCTTCGTGCTCTGTGAGAGTGAGGCAAAAGAGTCTCGGCTTGTTCCCTGGCCTAGATGTGTGCCCATCCTTCATCCTGCCAGTTGTAGAGTGAGAAAAGTGTTAGGTCCTGTGCTTCAGCACAGGGCTCCCTGTCAACTGGTACCTCAGAAAGAGGAGGAATGGGGTCCTTTAGAGCCCTTGAATTCTCCCAGTGTGAACATAACTGCTTTCCCACAAACAAAGAGGAATTTGTTTGGCAAAATTTGAACATTAAGGGCAGCTACTGGAAGTGTTTATACTTTGTTCCTTAAAAAAAGGCAACAGACTGAGTATTGTTGAGAGTACTGCAAAGCTCAGCACCTACAAGGAGGGGGCAGAAGGTCTGGGATGATCTTCCACTAGGAAACTATTTTCGGAGTAACTTCAGTTACAATTATGTGTCCAAAGCAGTCATTTGAAGGATTTTTATATGTTTTGGGAGCTGCAGTTCACAGATCGAAAGCAGGCTTCCTTCTCTGCCCCTCCAGGCAGTGGGGCGGTGCCGTGGTATCCAGGGTGGGGCCAGACCTTTTGCTCTGTCGCTGCTGACTGGTGTGGCTCCCTATGTGGGGATGCCCCAGCCCTGCTTCAGTAGCCCTTTTGTCCTCCTCATCAGACTGAGGGGAGGACGTGCTTGCAGAGGCTTGACCCACTGGGCATGGCGGTGGTGTGTCATGTGTAGCACCAGTGTTTCCCCCTCCTCACCGGAAAGGGAACTGCTGGAGATGGTGGAGTGTTGATGTCAGCTCCAGTCTTCCTGGCTTTGGTCCATTCATATGGGTGTTGTGTCAGTTCCTCTTTGGAAAGTTATTTCACTAATTATGCGGATTTACTTCTGCAGGAGGAGTAGAGGTGAATTGTGCAGTGCTTGGACTGAGCTACACCAGGTAAAAGCAGAGTATATCCCAGGTAGGACCTGTGGATCCTCTGGCTGGTGTATTGAACCCTTGGTCAACAGGTTCAGCTAAATGGTAGGCTATATGTTGCCTTCCAGTATACACAACTTGCTTGGCATGCCTAGCTCCTCGTTTAATGAAGTAATAGTTAACCAGATAAAGAACATGAAGACAAGTTTCTCCCAGTGCAATTTTAGAGAGATTTATGTAATGGATTCAAAATATCAACTTAATATTAATGGAGATTAATTTAATTCAGAGTGAGTGATTTTTCCCTCTGTCTCTTCTCTCCTGTCACCTTAATAACAACCTATTTGAACTAAATATTCTAGCAGATCAGGTAGAGATTTTTTCCCATTAGGTAATTATGAGTTCAGCAAGGTGTGATTTCTCAAGCATGTGAAAAGTCATGTAGTCTAGTTGTATTTCACTAATTAGAAAAAAATTAACTAGGTATTAATGACATGAAATTGTAATTTACTCTACAATTGCATGCTAAAGCACTAAGTCTCTCATGATTTGATATTAACACTACTTGTCAATTATAAGCTGCCTTTGAAATATATTAATTACATAGCATAAAGGTAATTTTCACTTATTGTCACCCAAAATTGTATTCCAGCTGAGCAGTCCTGATAGATATCTCCTTGGGAATTCATTTAGCAGATTCTGTTTTCTGTGATTCAGTTTTTCCCTATTTTAACAAACTATCTTATTTTATCTCAGATGTCCAATAAATGTTTTGCACTGCAAACTTTGCATATTAAGTTGACTATTTATTATGATGCAGAATAGGAGTTGAAATATGATCTTGTATTAGTTTGTTAAATCCAGGTGATATTTTCAAGAAATAGTTTATTTTGCAGGATTTCTTCTAATGTGCTTCATTCTTTTTCTATTATGTATAAACCCCAGAGTCTATAAGGACTCCTAGATGTGCTAATTTCTATGAAACACATGGAGTTTTGTGTCTGTAAGAGGTTTCTTACAGCAGTCTTGTTTCTAATGGTCTTTTCTGACAGCAATCAAGTTGTCTGAGAACACTAAGGGAAAACTCTTAATTTACTGCTCAGATGCTTTCATTGAGTTTACACATATACAGAGGTTAAATGCTGACAGTATTTATATAAAGGTGGTTTTCTTTGAAACTTTCTAATTACAGTTCTGTATCAGAAACTCTAAAAAGGTAAACTGGAAAAAATTATTTTCTTGATTTTCAGAGGATATTTTTAATTGATTATTCCACCTTAAACTTCACTCATCCTTTCATGATATGGGAGCCTTATCTCTTTGCAGCTTCAGGTTTTTGGGTGAGTGAGCAGCTGGATCAGATAAGAGAGAGAGAGAACTCTTACTGTGATTCAGTGCATTTTGTCAATGGCTGCCTGTCTAATCCAGTGTGCTTATATTTCTTGGGGGAAAAGCAGAAGTGTTCTATAATAAAGAATGAAACATAAAAAGGAAAAAAATCAGTGAGAGGGGAATGTACCCACTCTTTTTAGCATATTTTTGGTAATATTTTTCAAAGGCTTAATAGGGCATCTTATCCATAAACAAGAAGTTGAAGACTGCTGATTTGCTTCTTGTGTGTGGCAGAGTGAGAGAATGGCTAGCACAAATGGTTTTCAATTTTTATCACTTTTGCTGCTGAGTAGTCCAGATTACTGGAAGCATGGCTATTGTCAGAAAAACAGCTGTGGGGAAACAGGATCTTTGAACATGAAAGTTGAAATTTAGAGACCATTTATGTTTTTGAAGACATGCATTTGGATTTAGATTGCTGGTATGTGGCTGCAGGCTGGGATGAGTTAGCCCCGATAATCTAGTAAACTGTCCAGAGGAGGGAGGAGCTGACAGTACTCTTCAGATAGTAATTGGTGAGGTTCTCAGATGGGAGCTAATTAAAAAATCTTAATCTGTAGGTTTAATTTAAAAAAACAACCCTACATAAAATCTTTGTTTTCACTCTTCTCAGCTAAGTGTAGCTGAAGTTTCTTTATAGGATCAGTCTGGATTCACTTTTGGCTCATACATCACAAACATGTGCTTAGAGAAATGTTCAGAGGGCAAGGTCAGTTTTCAGTCTGTGTAGTGTTGTAGGATTGACTTCCTGCTTGCATCTGGAGTAGATTGGGCTGATAGCGAGGGAAAAATTGTGTAGGTTTTTTGGGTTTGTTTCTTAACAGAGGATTGTGCAAATCAGATGTGGAATTTCACATACAATTTTATTAATTAAAGGGTTGCAAATGCAGCATGTTAACATAATAGTAGGGTAAAAAAAGCTGTACTTTGACCATGGGCAGTCTCATTTGTGTTTGCAGCAGGTAGCCAGCATCACTGGAGCCCTAAATCTGGGGTCCCTGCCCGTCTCCCTGGTGGTCTTTCCCCTGGCAAAGATGGAGAGGTGCTCCCTTGGGGCTGTACCAAAATTTCTTCTCAGTCAGAAGTGTTCTTGCCATGTAGCCAGTGGTTTGTCTGTGCTCATTGAGTGTTAAGTCAGTGCCACAATCCCCAGGCTGCTGAGAATGTCCCATCAGAGAATTGTCTGGAGACCAGGCCTTAGCATGGTAGCAGTTCAGAAGGGCAATCTCGGAGGTTCTTGGAAAGCCTTGACTGTACCTGTGTGAAACAGCTGGGGAAAAACCAATGAGGAAAGGTGCTGTTGGACCTTATACTAACCAACAAGGAAGGGCTTGTTGGAGGTGTGGAAATTTGGGGCGACCTTGACTGCAGTGACCACAAGATTGTGGAGTTCAGTATCCTGCTAGGAGGAAGCAGGGCAATGAGTTAAGATCACAACTCTGGACTTCAGGAGAGCTAATTTTGACCTCTTCAGGAACCTTCTTGGAGGGATCCCGCTGGAATGTGTCAGTGTGAAGAGGTGTCCCAAGAGAGCTGGTCAATATTGAAAGATCATTTCCTCCACACTCAAGACTGGTGCAGCCCAAGCCCCAGGGAGAAAGTCTGGAGGAAGGAAGACTTTCCTTGATTGAGGAGGGTTGCGTTAGAGACCATTTAGTCCAACTTGACATCCACAAATCCATGGGGCTTGATGCGCCTTTTTAGCACATAAAGTGTTGAGAAAACTGGTGGACATGATTGCTAGACCATTCTCAAACATCTCTGAAATATTATGTCATTCAGGAGAGGTGTTTGAGGACTGGGAGAAAGCAAATGTCACCCCAGTTTTCAAAAAGGGCAAGAAAGAGTACCCAGGGAGCTACAGACCAGTCACCCTCATCTCAGTGCCTAGAAAGGTGATAAAATGGCTTACTTTGGAGGCCATTTCTAAGCATGTGGAAGACAAGAAAGTGATCTGGAGTAGTCAGCATGAATTCACCAAAGGGAAATCATGCTTAAGCAACAGGATTGCCTTCTGTGGTGGGATAACTGTCTAGATAGGTGAGGGGAGAATACTCGATGTTGTCTACCTTGACTGCAATGAGGCTTTTGACAGTCTCTCCCATGGAAAGCTTAGGGAGTACAGACTGGACATGTGGATGGGTGAGGTGCTTTGAGAGCTATGTGAACGCCAGGTCTCAGAGGATTGGGATCAGTGGCACAGGTGTGGGTGGAGGCCTGTCACTAGTGATGTCCCCCAAGGTTCAATATTAGGTCCATTATCNCCCCAAGGTTCAATATTGGGTCCATTATCATTTAACTTGTTCATCAGTGACTTGGATGAAGGGAAAGCAAGTTTGCTGATGACATGAAGCTGGGAGGAGCAGCCCTAGAGCTCTGTGCAGCTCTTCAGAAAAATTTTGACAGGTTGCAAGTTAGAAAGCAGCTCTCTGGAGAAGGTTCTGGGGATCCTGGTGGACAACAAGCTGTCCATGAGCCAGGAATGTGCGTGTGTGGCCAAGAAGGACAATGGTATCCTGGGGTGCATTAGGAAGAGCATTGCCAGCAGGTCAAGGAGGGTGATCCTGCCCCTCTACTCAGCCCTGGTGAGGCCACATCTGGAGTGCTGGACACATCTGGTGTCCTGTTCTGGGCTCCTCAGTACAAGATGGACATGGAGCTCCTGGAGTGGGTTCAGTAAAGGGCTATGAAAATGATTAAGAGACTGGAGCATCTCTTATGAGGAAAGGCTGAGGGAGCTGGGCCTGTTCAGCCTTGAGAAGAGACAACTGAGAGGAGACCTTATCAATGTCTATCAGTACTTGAAGGGAGGGTACCAAGAGGACTGAGCCAGGCTCTTCTCTGGGGTGCCAAAGCAACAGGACAAGAGGCAATGGGCAGAAACTGATGCACTGGAAGCTTCACCTGAACATGAGGAAGAACTTCTTTACTGTGTAGGTGAGCGTGCACTGGAACAGTTGCCCATAGAGATTGTGGAGTCTCCCTCACTGGAGATACTCAAAAGCTGTCTGTACTCAATTCTGAGTTACACACTCTACGGGTCCCTGCATGAGCAGGGAGGTTGGACCAGATGGTCTCCAGTGGTCTCTTCCAACAGCAACCATTCTGTGGTTCTGTGAAGCAGTCCTGCATCACTGGGTGCTGAGTTCTATTCAGCTCCCATATGTTAAAAAGCACAGGTGTAATGGAATCCATGGGACCCAGCATTGCTGTGCTTTCACCTTGAAGAGCCAAGAACATGCCTGTGTCATATCACTGTTTTATTTTATCTGTAGGGTTTTTTTTTTTCTTTTTCTTTTTTTTTCCCCTTGTAGAATACCAACGAGAAAGAATTCTGTGCTTTTAAAAAGGGTTTAAAAGGACAATGGTCAGAGTTCTCACAGTTCCTCAGGGGCCCTGGCTTGGCCTGCTAAGGCTCATCCCAGCAGCAGCAGTGCCTGGGCTATGTGAAGAGCATGCCCACACTTGTCTCTGCTTCAGGGTGCACTGCAGTCCTACGTTGTCTCCAGCCTTGTTCTTTGCATCCGGCTGCACTCCTGCAAAGGTGGTCCTGCTCCTGCTTCTCCTGACTGAAATCCAGTAGCAGATGCTGGGCACTCGTGGGTATCCCTTTTGCAAATTTCTGACTTCCAACCACAGATTGGTTCACTTGTATTGATTACTTTTTGTAGATATTATGTAGATCTACATGTTAGGCTTATGTAGATCTTCAAAGTTAATGGCTCCACCAATATCACCGTGAACAGCATGCCAGCTACTACTGCATATTGTACATGATGTTTTTTTCTTGTTGCACTGGACTAGATTAAAAGCTTCAAGAAGTGCTATGGGGGAAAGTCTGGAAGTACCAGAAAAGATCAACTGAGCTGACAGTATAACAAGAACAACAGAATTTGTAAATGTGGAGATTCAAAGTGAATAATGCAGTAAGTGAAGCAGAGCTAAGTAATGCTGCAGAAGGTTTTTCAGTTAGAAGTTGTAATTTTGTTCTTTTAAGAGCATTTCTCAGTTGAAAGTTAGTTGCAATTGTTTTCCTTTAAAGCATGCATATAAAATCTCACATAATGTAAGTGGTGAATGTGGTCTTTATATACTGCAGGTGAAGCTGAAACTTGTGTGACTTGACATATGCTTTCAGAAAGTTACATAAAATCTAAACCCAGTTCCTGCTCCATTCAACTGAGTGATGATAACCTAGAGCCTAATTCTTCAGTGCCTTGAAATCACGATCAAGAAGTATTGTGAAAATGCAGATTCGTGTAAATAATTTGAAGTACTATAATTCAAAAATACTTTACCTTTCATCATTTGTGCTGTTTGTTTCTGCATCTAATTTTTCTTAGACAATTTATTCCATTTCCTTTTTAGCTCACAACCTGGCACAGCAGTGTAGTGTTTGGGCTTCTAGGAAGACACAAGGTTTAATAGGGGTTAAAATAAATTTATGTCCTTTAAATATAAAATAGTGTCTAAATTGGTCTGAACATGCCTTTAAAAGGTGATCTATATATATTATTTAACTTGATCTTGAACTGTATTACTGAATTTCAAAATTGATGTATGCATGTACAAATACATTTGTGCCCACGTGTGTGTGTGCATGGATACCTTATAAAAGAAAAAAAAATTGATGACTCTGGATTGATGTAGATTATTTAACCTTGGTTTCTTTTATGTTTTCTTAAAGGGGGTATCAGCTGTTTCTGGCACTAGTGAAGGGTGCCATCTTACAGCAACAGCCTCTTCACTGATGAGAAAGGACAGAGCTGGGATATGGTCTGAGTTTGTCTGATTCTAGGCTCTTGACTTGTCCTTGGGAGCTGATAACTGACAGCTAGAATGGCTCAGGGCTGTATTATACATATAAGTGTATGCTGTGTGTGTATATTATATACTGGGGCACTTTATTGCCTGTGGCAATGTGAAAGTGGGTAAAGGAAGGAATAGCAAAGTATCTTTTTCCTTAGATAAGAGAGATAGTGTAGTGGTGAACTGTGTTTTAGAAATTAACGTATAGGTTTTGCTGGTGTGAACATAGATTTGGTTTTTTTTGTTCTCAGTTCTTAATGAAATATGTTGAGATGGGATGTTTCAGGACTTTCAATGTTAAATAAATTGAACTTGTCAGACAGTTTTAATGCCAATGTCTGCACGAGGCAGTGTTACTTCTTAGGTTAGGAAAGGTCACCAAACAGCTTCACAGCAGCCTCTAATTTAAATGTAACTTGTCAAATGTGCTGGTGGAACAAAAACTTAAAATATAGCATTCGACCTAGAACTTAAAGCGTCTTCCCTGCACCAGGCCCCCCCGCTTTTTTTTTTTTTCAAATAATTCTGTTGCCTCAAGGCTGGCATGACCTGAAGGAGATGAGGCAGCAGTTCTGTGCTTCTGGAAGATAGGGAGTATTAGGTGTGGTTGTCTGCCTGTGTCCTACTGCTTCTTCCTGGCTGTGTCATGAGAAGAGGTGAGGGAAGCCGTTTAGTCTGAGCAGGCAGCTATGCCTCCCTGGTTCTTGGCTGCTGCTCCGAGGTTGTGGAGAGCTGGAAGTGGCTTGGAGTGTCTGCAGGCGAGAGCCATCAGTGTGCCTGACAGTCTGCTGCACCCGCTGGTTACAGTGGGGTTTTGCTTTGCCTCACAGCAAGCTGCATTGGCTTTTTGTTTGCACGTACCTCAAAGCTTCTAGAAAAGTCAAAGCTGTTTGTGTTATATAGCAAGGAAAGGAAGTGTGTGAAGTGTGAATTGGATATTCTTCTATTGAATGAGGGCTTATGATAAAATTTCAGAACTGTGGGAGAACTGTGTGTATGTGATGACCCAAACAACAGCTGCGTGTGACTTGGTGGTCCTTGTTCTTGCGGTGTTATCCTGTAGACAAGTCAGTTCTGACACAGTGTGATAAAATCCTGCATGGGGTGAAGTCTGCAGTGTGATTCCCTCTGTACCATCCTCATCTGTCTGTCTGGGAGGTAGTTGTATGTCCTTCCCACATTCCATTGCAGCCTGGAGTAATGCTAACTTTTGCTCCTGTCCTTGCAGTCTGAGCGACGAGAGGCAAACATGGCCCAAGCACCCACTGATCTGAGTAGTGCGGAAACTGCTGACCCAGAGGAGAGCTCTCCAAATATGATAGTCTACAGAAAGGTAAGGATTTGAGCCGTGTGCAAAAATCCCTTTGCTATGTGGTTGGCCCGTGAAAGTATCCCATGCCCCTTTAAGTCAGAGGTATATTTCAGACTGCTTGGATGCATAGCTGAAAGAGTTTTCAGGAATGTAGGTGTTTCAAACTATAGCATTTGAGAGCTTGGAAGTTGAATTCTGTTCAGTGGAAGCACTTGAGCTTTTTAGTATGAAATATTTTATGACAAGCTAATAACTTGAAATTTGTAACTTTCTGTCAAATGAATTTAGCTAATTGTTCACATTTACCATAGCTAGCTACAATAAGTGTATATATCTTCCAAGTTGTATCATACTAAGCACAAAGCAGCTGCCATATAGCGATCTTTTGGTACTTTTTTTTCTATATTCATATGGTGTTTCTTGTTGCATAATTAGCTGTTTGATTCTTTGTAGGTCATTGTTCTTACTTCCCATTGCCCTGCTTAAATTAAAAAAGGAGTATTTTCTCAAGTACTAGGGAAAAATGAATTAGACAAAGGTAAAACAACAGCAATGTGTGATGTTAAAGAGCATTCTTTCACCATGATAAAATGTCTTATTCTGAAGTACTTTGGAGGTAGCATAAAAGATGAAGGAAAGCTAACTATTGACCCATTTGCAGAGGCAATGTTTTATTCTGGGGTAGGTGTATCCTTCATCTTTGAATTTTGTAGTTTAATGAAATAACGTAAATATATCTCAGATCAAGTTTCCTTGTGTAGTACAATCCTGAGTAAAATTATTGAAATGTGTTGGGGGTACATGGTTATGTTTTCTGCTTGCATGACTGCCATCTTGAGACTTTCATATGCTGAGAAAATAATTTAGGTTTCGTATGGAGCATGAGTTGTTTAAAGTGTTACTTTTTGATATCCATAATTTTGGTTTAGTTGTTGTGTATTTGGTTTGGATTTTAGAATTGTTAACATGGGAAGAATTTCTGGGTAATGTGTAGGCTTGTTTGTTTTGAATGTGTTATGAACACACTTCGGCTGCTAATTTGGAAGTAGCACTAGTCGGTTAGTCAGATTATTTTTTTCCAACCTGTTTGCTGGGAGATCCAACACCCCAGTAGGCTGGAGGAGATACAGGGTATGAAGGAATTGTCTGATTGTGTGATCTAGAATTAGGGCATTAAATCTGTGACTCTGCAGAGTATCCACTTACCTGTTCTTGGAAACATTGTTTTATTTCTGTGCCTCACTTTCTGTTCATCTCATGGCATTTCTACTTTAGGATTTCTCCATTTCTTTGCCTTTCAGTGTTTCATCATTGTCACATAGAATAGAGCTTGTGAGTTCTGTGGTATCAGTGGGGAGTGTACTCACATTATTTGATTCATCTCCCCTTACTGGTTTTCCTCTGATGTCAGTATTATCAGGCCTTCATAATACAGTCGCCTGTCAAAATACACTGTCTTTTAGAATAACATACCCCATGCATTGTGCAGTAATAGTGTATTCTGTATTCAGTGTTAAGCTAACTCATGTCTGTCAGGTTTTTTTGCAAAGTGTTTCTGTTGCTTTATGAATAAAAAGCATTGATATTACCTATTTTTCAGAGTAAATTTTCATTGGTGAGTGACTTTCTAAATGTAATTTACATTATTTTAGATATTAGTTTTAATATTAGCATTAGATATTATCTGATATTTTTATATTAGTTTGATATTAGATGTATTACGCATCAATTTTACGTTCCTTAGTGTTGAAAAATCATATGCAAAATCTGAGACAAGACTATTATTCTTTTGATTATCTCTCCTCTCTTCAAATGAATGTTTAGCTCTTCATCTCTCATTTCCTTTCAAATGGCTTGATTGCCAGTAATGAATGATGAAAACACTGCACTGGACTCCCTGAAATATTGAACACAATCTGCCAGAATACCCTACAGTTCAGGACTGGTATTGTGTCACAGTAGAAGGAAAGGTTTTCTTCTCACAGCAGGGATCCCGAGATGCAACTGTTGATCCCCCTTAGGAAGAATAAATAAGGGTGGGCTTCGATAGTGGGACCACAGTAAATCCTGCTGTAAGTGTGAGCTACTTTTTTGCTTATCATAGCTGTCATGTTAGTGGGTTTTAGGGGAAGAAAGCCCTGCAAGTAGAACCTCAGATTGTTCATACTTTCTTTACTGAGAGTCGCTGAGGTCTGTTTGAAGTTCATGTGCCAGCAGCTTGGTTGTAACCTGGTTTTCTTTTAGTCACTAATGAGAGATAGACACATTTAGAGGACAAACCAAATCTTAAGTGGTACTGAGTGTCCCTTTGGAGTAACCTCTCTCTGTTTTGTTTATGGAGAAAAGCCTAGAACAGGCTGTGCTCTTTATTTAGGTAGGTAAAACTAAGTGGGATGGGTTTTGGCCATGCAGAACAAAATAAACTAATTTATTTTGACTCAAATTGCTTCATGATATTCTCTATGGACTCCTGCAAGCAAATGGATTCTAACTGCTTTGATTGCTACAGCAGATGGTGTCAATGAGATAAGTCTTTATTTTCTTCTGTCTGCAGTGTTAACCTTTGAGGGGTTGTGAGGCACATTATTTTTTTAATCCAAAATCATTGATGTCGCCCCACTGTTTTGGATGACACCTGTGTAGGAATTAAGTAGTGCAGATGCATTTGTTACTGTAAGCAGTGTTTACGGTATGATTTGCCTCACCCTACCTGTGTTAAAATGAATTGTACCCCAAACTACGTGAGCTGTATTGACCAGGTCTCCAGTGACAATCATGGGTACCTAGCTGTCAGGTACTTATGTCATAGGATAGACATTTACAATTAAGCAAGCTGCATTCCACTCCTTGGGCTTGTGTGTCCTCTCATCTCTGTGTGTCTCAGTGCTGAGCCCTGGGCTCTCACAGGGCTACAGGTGGTGCTGCAGTAAGGGTGTGCTGTCATTTATCTGTGTGAGACCCAATGGAAGTGTGAGGCTGCTGCAGATACTGCATTGCCGTTTAAGTACTCTGTGAGTACAATCAGTCTGCCACATCTGGAGAAGATGTTGATGTATTTTTTGATGGGATTACCACTGGAAGAGTGGTGCACAGTGCTTAAAAAGACTGTTTGAAGTGCACTAACCTACTTTTCATGGGAGTAGGGAGTGGCATCCCCATCCTCACTTCAGTCTGCCAGCATTGTGTGGGTGCTGCAGCGTGGAAGGAAAAAAATGCAATAAAAAGCCAGTGAGAGAAGAACCACTACTAGCAAACAGTAACAAAAAATATATATTGATTTTAAATGCTGGTCACATTCCCTTAAAACCCAGCCACCCTTGATTAGTCTGTCTTGCAAGTGCTGGTGTCTGTGTCTCAGCGGCCCTTTGGCTCATTGTTACAATAATCCACATCTGAAAATTCCTCTTCTGCAGACAGTATTGAAAAGCCAAATGGTTCACGGACATCTTCTGACACCAGACCTATTAAGTGACCTATTATCAAAATAATTTGGCAAATCAAATTTTCTTACATAAAGGATGGTGGAAAATTGTCATATCGCTGTAAGAAAAATCAAAATATTTGGAGCTTGACTAAATAAGAACTGAAAATACCAATAAGGAGGAGTACCTGGGGGATACAACAAGAAGGATGAAAACACAGAAATTAAAATCTAAATTGGATAGCAAGGTATACTTGTTCCTGAGAGAGATCTCTTATGACAGGGAAGAGTTTGCAAACTGTGCTGTTTAGAGAGTTTTAGA
The DNA here is from genome assembly GCA_013390045.1 of Picathartes gymnocephalus. Lineage (NCBI taxonomy): Eukaryota > Metazoa > Chordata > Aves > Passeriformes > Picathartidae > Picathartes > Picathartes gymnocephalus. The sequence goes on from WEKY01042094.1 coordinate 145,880, forward strand.
ACCACTGGAGCATATATGTTCTGAGGGATATCAAAGTGTATTGTCAAAGAAATAATCTGCATTATCTGATGGTAGATTTCCATTTCTGCTTAATTTTTGCCACACACGTCCGCTGTATCTGCTTGCTAATGTCGGCGCTTAGCGAGTTAAATTTTGCATTTTTATGGTTACTCATGGTAAATCTTTTGAAGAAGCAGGAAAATCTAATTTCCAAAGGCAATTACTGCTCTAAGTAATGTAACACAAACTTGCAGCTGCTGCAAGATGCTTTCAGAAAAATCTGAGTTGTTTGCTACCTTCAGCACTTGGCAGCCTTAGTGTCTTTTTAAATGCTGATTTAAGATCTGAATTGGAATAATTAAAAAAAAACAAAAAACAGCCCTACATTTGCAGGTTTTCTCCAGGCAAATTCCAGTGTTCCAGTCATGTCAAGTAGCAGGAGTGTTGCTGTCAGACCTGGGCAAACATGCTGATTGGGCAGGAAATGAGAGAACAAGACGGGCGTATGCATGTAAAAAATGTATGGACCAGGATGCAGAAAGATGGGGGAAGAGACTGTTGTTAAATTAACTGTTCACATTAAAAAGTATAATACTGGTATTTTGAGCTAGTCAGGAGACTGGACTGCAATTCAATTGCTCTTAAGTTGTGCTGTGAAAAACCATCTCAGTAGGGCTCTGTCCAAGCAACCAAAAGCAGATGAGCCTCATAAGGATATAGTCCAAATGACAACTTTCTGTAAAGAAAGAAAAAACTGATTTGTAAAGAAAGAAAAAAACTGTTTTCAAGTGAAATGGATTTCATGCATGTAACTTGTTTTTTTATTAAAAGAAAGCTGTCTGAATCATTTTTTGAGGCTTCCTAACCCCTTTGAGGTTTCATGCTGTTTTTGTGAGAGGCAGCAGAACCTAAAATGTATTTTAATTGTTGAATACTTTAGACATTATTTAAGTCTCTTGAGTTGTCTTTTAGGATTTTGCTACATGTAAAGGCCTTCTGAACCTTACTTTTTTACATGAAATCTGAGTTGCTTCTGTTTTGTAACAGGTTCTTAAACATAAAACTGTAAATTGATGATGATAATGCATGAGTTGATAACACTGCAGACCTCCAGACTTCAAATTTTACCCAAGGATTTTTCTGTAGTGTCATTAGAGATTACTTTATTGCATTTAAGTCATCTTACTCATAACATTTTCTGATTTTTTTTTTTAACTCTGTTTCCAGACTAAAAGCAGTAAGGCAAGATTAAACTAGGACTGAATTTGAGAGTATGTATTGGTACTTCTGGAACTGAAATATGTGCAATTTTAGATAAATAACCTCCAAACTTAGCATTGTCACTGCTGGTAAATCAATTTAAACCCAGTCTTATTACCAAAATCTGTTGACATACAGCTATGTGGGGGAACTTCAACTCTGCCCTTCTGTATTACGCATTGACAAGGAGGTTTCAGTTAATTTATCACTGCAGATACTCATGTGCCTTGCTTATAAACAGAAGCTGGGCGTTTCTTGAAACCTTGCTAATTTCTCTATTCAGCTGATTTGCTGTGTCAACAACTTTGACTGCATAGGGTGTTGCATAGAGAGGGGGAAATGCCTGTGTGCAAGATAAGCTACAGGTTAAATTGTGGCTCTAATGATGACAGAGCTGGGTGATTTTTATTTAGGAGATTCCCTCTTGGTATTTCCTATAATAACAGGGGTACATTCATTAATTCTCCTTTCCATACCTCATATAGTAAAATCCTGGGGATAGTAATCACAGTAGGGGCATTAAATTTAGTTTTACAGAGGGAGAGGCTGTACAGTGGGGGACAGAGTTGGGAATGGCCATGTACAACAAACCTGTCAGGTAGGAGCAGCAGAGAAGAGAGTCTGGAGTACACTGGTAAGTCATAGGGAAATCATAGTCCAGTACTGAGCAATGGCAGTGAAAATCACAAATCCCAGGGTGTCTTGGAGAAATATTTCCAGGGCAGGGATAGGTGTCAGCAGTATTATGCAAAGGGCCAGTGATAATGGCCTCTTCTGGGTCATGGTACAGTCTTCTCTTTTGTCATCCCCTGTCTTCAGAAGACATGTCCTGGTTGCACAGCATGGACTAGAAACAAGTGGTGTATTTAGCTGAGCAAAAGCTAGTACTGGTGTGCACACAAATTTTGGTAAACTTGTGGTGGGTATAAGCAATCTTGGAGTTAGGGGGTGGTTCCTAATTCTTAGAAAAGTGGAGTTCTGGAGCAGTCATTGCAAAGAGTAGTGAGGCTCAAGAAGCCATATGGTTTTAGGATAGCTGTAGTCATGTTTTTGAAGAGGCCGGTATGATATGGTATTATGCAAAAGTAGAGGAGACACAGTGAGCCAAGAAGTCTCTCTAGCTTTATGTATACCTTCTTCAGATTACCTTGAGTAGGTAATAATACCCAAAATACCTCCTAAATATGTGTGTGTATTTATATATGAAATACCTTCAAACACCCTTTATTCATGCAATAGCAAACAATTCGTACTGCTGAAGTTTGACACGTGTCCCTGTCCGTGAACAAAGCTAATGCTGCTGACCTTGACTGTAGCTGTCAGGGAAGCCTTGTGGTAAAGCTGGGCTCTGTGGGTTTGATTTCCACATCAGTTAGACGATATGAATGATTAATGATAGAAGGCATTAGTGTAAAATTGCAAGCAGTCAGTTCCTGGAGGGCTTCAGAAGCTGACTTGCATTGTGTAGGTGCAAATAAGGCTCTCATACCAGTGACAGGAACATGTTTTTAGAGTCAGGTGGAGGTCATCCATCTGGAGGAAGGACTTCTGGATACTTTTTGGTTTGTTGTTTCTTTCCATTATTTGTCTTGCAGTTTTAATTAAGATTTACTTGAGGTTAGAGATTCAGATTAGTAAGCGAAGTTACCTCAAGGAAAATATGTGTAATGTGGTATGTAGGTAAGGCCTCAAATAACTATTTTTATGTTTGTCTTTTTAGGTATATAAATGCATGCATATATATAAACACACATGTATTTACGTGCTTAAAAGCACTGAGAAAGAACAAATAACCCTTGTTTTATCCTGGCTATATGGTATAGCCTAATGTGCTCAATATAGGAGCTATGTTAAAACATTATATATAGATGTATATATGATGCCCTTTCTGATAGATCTTATGTGACTTAACTCTTTCTATTCAAATAATGCATGCATGGATTCATTGGTTTGCATTTCACACATGGCCTTAGCCCACGTGTAAAGCTGTCCTTAGCTCTCATGTATTGTGTACCTCTTTGTAGTTAGAGGTTTTGGTGATAAGCATATAGCTTTTTTTTTCCCTTTTTTTCCCTTTTTTTCCTTTTTTTTTTCCCCTATCTTTTTTTTTTCTCTTCATATTTCCCTAGCAGTTGCCTTATTTAGACTTCTTTAATTTTCTTCCCTCTCTGGCTCATAATTTCTCTGTTCCTGTTTGTGACTGAAACAAACTGTCTCTTGCACCCATAAAAGTCTAATTACAGTGATCTATTACTTTAACTGTTCTCAGAGGCAGAAAAACGACGAGCCAGGACCAATAGCTATGACAACTTCAAAGTATATTTTTAGCAAAGCAACTAGTGCAAATTTAGAATACAGAGATAAAAAGGGAAGGTTCAGCTAGAGGGTAAGATTATGCTATTCTAGCTGTAACACTTAGTGCCTTGCATTTTTGGAAACGGTTCTCTTTTATTCCCCTAGCATTTTTCTCATGCCATTTGCTTTGTATTTGTTGTCAGCATTTTAAGTGATGGTCTTGAAGTACTTGCACTGTTTGTTGATTTACTTTTGCATGTTGTTTTGGGCAAAATGCTGAATATCAGCATTTTCTTTCTGCCTAAAACTTTATTTTAGCCATGGAATTGTTTTGTTTATTAGAAACAAACCAAAATGAAGTGGTGAAGCAGTATGGAGCTGCCAGCCTAACTTATTCCAGGAGGCAGCTTCTGACTATTTCAGATGCAATCTTGAACCTTAATATTAAGACAAAATAGTTTGGATGGAATTGGAGGAAATGTGCATGAAACTGTGTTTTTTTGTTTTGTAATAGAACTTCAACTAAACCTTTATCCTGATTAATAAAATATCACTTCAAGGGATTATGAACTTATTTCAAAAGGTTCTGCAGTAAGTTTGAGTGGGAGGATTCAGTTCAGTAAATAGAATTACATGTGCAGGACTATGAAAATATGCAAATGAGGTTACATAAAAAACCTCGTGTTTTGCATCCTAAGACATTTTGAAACATGTTTCTCTTTTTTTCATGAGAAGCTGTTATACCACATTCAAGGGGCACCAATTACTTTTATTCTTTCTGCTTTATCACTGCTGCTGTTGTATTGTATCTTTCTTTTCCTTGTCTCTCCAAAGTTAACTGAAGTGAAGAAAGTGGAAAGTAACCAGTTAACCAGACACTGAAGTGCACAGATCTCCTTAATGAAGAATTGCATTCTAATTCTTAAGTATATTCAATATTTTAGTTCACATGCTACATGTCTTTTGGGCAGAGAAGAGGGCAAAAGTGTTAATTTAAATTACGTGTCACTTCTCTTTACTTTGCTTTCCATAAGTGTTAATGGAGCTCATTAATATTACCTTGCATTAAAGTGTTTGGAAATTATACTTTGGACCAATAATTAAGGGCCTTTGAAGGTAAAGTAAAACATACTTGTGGCATATACAAGAAGAAATGACAAGATATTGTAGGTATTTTTTTAATGGTTTAATTGGGAGTAGAGTAAGTGGAATAGGTAGGAAGAGAATTTAATCAAGGAATACATTAATGAACTAAGCAGATCTGTTTCTTGTTTGAGAGAGAAATCACATAAACTCCAATTTCATTCATACTTCAGTTTTGTAAAAATGTGGTTCTGTGAGATAGAAGTCAAGTAAATGTTTCTGTTGTTTATGTTTATAAACTCTAGATGGAAATGGTTTTGTGTACCAGAGTCTTCTCAGAGTTTAGTGCTGGAGGTGTCACTTCTCTTCTCTACCATGTCAGCATTTGATGAAAATAGGTGTGGTGGCCGTTGCATATTAAGAATTTTCCACATTGGTTCCACTACCATTTCACATTTTTTCCTTATGTCTTGCATTAGTTGGAAGTTTTAGCAAGGAAACCAGAACTGGAGGGCTGTGGAGACTGTTTAACAACCTCTATTTCTGGGCACAATTCCCCTCTGCTTGTTGTCATGACTGGCAGCAGGAGCTGTTTTGGTGTGATGCCCCAAATAAAGGGAATATTTCATTCACTGGTGCTATAATTAGATGTCTTTTCCCATCAGTAAATCCACCCAATTTTGTTAAACATTGCTTGTAGCTACGTACGAATTATCTCATTCGGTAACTTGGGCAAAATGTCACAAAACCTTGGCAGCACTGAGTTCTTGTCACTTTCACTGTCCCCCCTGGGCTCTTAATAGTAAAAGTAACTGGAGCTCTGTTAATTATATTTTTTCTATGTGTAGAAAAACAGAGCTACAATAATGGCACTAGTGTTGTCTGCTTGTATGCTGAAGATAGTCCAACCATTGGCTTGTATCTGGAAAGTTATGTGTGGAAAAACAGTGATTAAACTCTCATTTGTAATGACAGGAAAGCATCTATTTGGAAACAGGGAACCCAAGTGCTTTTTTTCCTTGGTCCTCTTAGCAGGAAAGGTGATCTACTTTGGTACTGATTGTTTTTTTAAAGTATTTTTTACTGGAAAGCATTTCAAACACGCTGAGTTATAACAAGTTTTCCTTTCTGCATGCAAGAATGAAACCTCCATTTTCAACAATGAAAATGGTGTTTAAGTCATTCATAGTGTATTTAGCATTAACGGTACCCTTCTTTCTCAAGGTATATCTGAGGGTTTCAGGGAGCATAGGGAAGACCTTTTACCCAAACTTGTGTAAAATTGTGACAGACTAAAAGTTCTATGGGATGGCCTGTGCTCTGGTTTTGTCTTTGCTAAACTGTTGTTTTTCTGTGTTATACACATTTGTGAGTGATAGTATTTGAAGGAAAAATGGAGGATCGAAGGATAATGCACCAAAAGTAGGCAGAAAGGATAAGTCAAGTGGAAAGGTGAACCCTTTTGGAGAGAAAGTTAAGACTCAATATTGCTTTTAAAAAAGGAGTATGTGCTGACTTAGAATTGCAGGAGGTATGTACAGAATCATTAAGGTTGGAAGAGATCTTCAAGATCCTCTAGTCCAGCTGTCAACCTAATACCACCATAATCGCCCCTAAACAAGACCCCCAAGTGCCTTATCCAGACCACTCTTGAACACTTTCAGAGACAGTGACTGTACCACCTCACTGTGCAATTTATTCTAATGCCTAACCACTCTTTCAATGAAAAATATTTTTCAAATATATAATCTGAACCTCCTCTGGCACA